>JAMKCH010054068.1:0-21586 GCA_023653785.1 Ophioderma brevispina | reverse complement strand
TTAGCCTTAGTAATTCAGGTGCCCAATCTTACGTGCAAAAAAATCGGTCGGGGGGGGGGTGGTGGGGGGGTGGGGCAACAACAAAAAAAAAAATGGGTGGTTTTTTTTTTGGTTTGTTGTTTGGTTTTTGGTTTTGGGGTTGTTGTGTGGCTGAATTTCAGATGATCTGAAAGAAATTCGTAATTTTGTACTTTTGACCTCGACTGTAAACGGACAGGAATTACAGCACAGTAGCCTATGCACGCCAGCACGTGGGAACCACCAGCAATTGCTCATAACATAAAAACCCAAGATCGGGATCGGCTCAAATTTTGAGAATAAGCTTTTCCCAAGGGTATCTAGTGATCAATGAAAAAAAAGAAGGCTGATGAATCTCATGAAATGCCCACCTTTAAAAAATGTTAATCACTTCCACAAATACAGTGTTATTTTGCAGAATCACGACTTATTTTGTGAATTAGATTGCGATTTTAAGTGTATTATAAATCAACAACCCAAGAGTTATGTTAAATTAATAAATTGCTCATTCTGTGGGAATGTGGCATTACTGTGCCAGTTTTATGTACAAATGATTGTCATTAGACTTTTCGCTCCCATGTCCAAATGTTACTGACATTATAAACATATTTTAAAAGTTTTTTGGGGGTGTTTTTAAGGGACAAATGTCGGCCGAATCAGATTGAGATTTGTACATGTTTGATATATTTTGCATGAGTAATCAAGTCTCACAATGACACTTGAAAAGTCTATCTCATATCTTTTACAAAAGATTTGATTAGGAATGCGAAATTGTAGTTCCAATTTGTACACCCGTCAAAAGTTGATGACTTATGACTTGGAACACATCATAATTTGCTAAAACTTGTATTTATTTTGTGTTAATTTTGTGATTAATTATGGGCAATTTTGTTTGAAAGTTGACAAAGAAGGTGTGCACATGTATAAGGTCCTTTCATAAGTTGGTCTGTCAAATTAATATGGTGGAGATATTACATTGGTCCCACAAATTTATGTTCAAAGTAATAAATTTCAGGAAGGACTGAATGGATGACAACAAAAGTGGTGTCATTTTGTAGCTAATTTGTGTTATTTCTTTAATGCCAACAAGTTCCATTCATTGATGGATAATAGCGAAGTTACGTTTAAATGGTCCAAGTATGTCAGGCGTGGAGTCGGTGGAGGAGCAGTCGGTGGAGGAGCCGCCCATAGACTTACACATAAAAAAACTGAAAATACACCAAATTCCTGACCTTTTCTACCTGAAAAAGTATTTACAGTAAGGAACAAGTAATTTATTTTCATAAGCAGGTTGAATACCTAAAGATGCAAATTCTGCAAAGAAACACCATGCATTTAAAAGGTGAGTAAAATTATACAGGGTGAAAAATACCTTTTTTGACATAATTTATAAATCTAGTTGTGTCACGTGAGTAAAAACATGTCTTAATCTGTGGTTATACAACACTTGAGAATGGTTATTTGGCCACTGGTCATGTTGTAAAACACAAGAAAATTGATATGTAGAAATATATACAGGGTGAGTTCAATTGTATAGGGTGGATGTATTTCGTGACATTTTTTGTGTATTTAAATTCATTTTCAACATGCGTATCAGTCACAATAAATGCTTTATTTTGTACCTGTAGACAATTTTTTTAGAAGTGTGAATATGTGTTTAATGCATGTAGGACAAATTATGCTTTATACATCAGTGTATACTAGGAATTTTTTTCTGTGTATATGTGCAGGACCCTATTTTAAATGTGAGAAATACAGAAGGATTGCCTTCCATTTTTATCACCCTATATGATTTTATCAAGGAATGCTGGTTTTAGAAGAGGCGTACACTATATACTTTCTGGCAACACTGTTTTAGTTATTTTATTGGTTCAACTTCCATAGCATTAAGACACTTGAGCACCAGAAGTTTTGCTCAATTACAGGGTAATTTTATTTGTGATCACCCTGTATAATCAAAAGTACACAAGAGTATGGTTATATATGTTTATAAAGTAACTTGCTTCCATTACCAATGACCAGCAAAAGATCTACTCTGAAAAGTAGTATGAAAATCTTTTATACATGTATTTTACACTTAAAAATGAGCATAATTTTGACCACCCTGTATATTTAACACAAGGTATTGTGAACTCATTCTTCCTTGCTTGTTTGAAGGGCCTAAGTAATACCTTTCTGAATCCATATTTATTTTGATCTACATATCATTTAGAAAATGAAACCACACAGTTCATCATGACAAGAAAAATGCTAACTTTTTTGTTGTTTCACCCTGTATATTTCTGACCCACCCTGTATAACAAGGTTGTACTTAGCTGTTTTGGCAACATTGTAATATAAGCTTTCCAAAAATGTATACTTTTAATGGTCTAGAATGTATTGATTAAATGTAATACTCTGTTGAATGAAAAAAGGCACAGTATTTGTTATTTTCTACCATGTAATAGTTTTTAGGACCAACTTATGAAATGCGACCATAACAGAAAGTGCTTCATGTTTAGTTTTTCTATAATATTTTAGTAATACATATATAAGATGTCCACTTTTTCAAAACATTTATGATAACACCCAACAATTTTCCCCAGAGGGGTTTACAAGGATACAAGTTAGTTGATTTGTAGGCCCAAATATGAGACAACACTTTTCTCTTGACTTTGACAATTTTGAATATTACAAAATATCATTGCATGCATAACCATTTTTACTGGCCTTCTGCAAGTAACTAATTAGCCAGTGTGCTGAAGTAGGTACTCTATTGTAATGGTTGACGGAACATCCAATGAAATACTTAAAGGTGCAACGAGAGATTTCAATGTACGTAAAACATGGAATTCTTTTATTCGATTGGTCATCCGTGAACAGAAGAATTCGAAGTACAAACGCACACACCTCTCACACACGGACATGGGATTTAAACGTGTCTATTCTGGAAGAGATTCATAATTTGTATTTATAGTTGCTCATCTGGTGGAAAGTTTGAAGAGCTGCAGGGTGATTTTTGTGAGAAAAACTTCAAATATTCAAGATGGTTTTTTTTTTTCATCCCTTAGGAGTTTGGAATTTGTTGCTTGACAATTTAGTCTCAGTCATGCAATCGGAACTGTGAAATGTTGTGCTATAAAAAAGTTACCAACCTGTGGAAGGGAAAAAATAATTCCGGAGGATTTCACTCACTGTGGATACAACTTGCTCTAGTACGATACCCCGGATATCCATGGGTTTGATTTTATGGGCACATGCTTAGTATGAATCACAGAACTCCACCATAGGAGTTGAGAATATTTTCAGATCTTGGTGGTGAAATGATTGTGACTACACCCACTGTCTACATAGAAATCGTCATCCCTATTGGCAAACAGCACTGATGGGTTTCCCTGGGGATGGGAGGGGCACTCAAAGCAATCTAGGCTAGTGTATGTACGTGCTCTAGAGTAGCACAAACAACTTAAGGCTGAATCAGGGTTTTGTTGTGTTAGAACTAACAAAGGTGAGGGGCTATAATAATTTCGTTTTTGGAGCAAGATTTTCTGAGGGTCGTTCTAAATTCCAGGTCTTCTAGATAAAAAAAGTCACAGTAATAAGTGGATATACCTTGAATGCATAGTAGCTTTTCCTTAGAGAGCACAGTTGTGATTGCTATTATGTATAGGTAGTTATTTTCACAAGGCTTTATATACACAAGAGCAATTTAACAACCTGCAAAAATATTTTAAACCATATGGTACTGGGTTTTATCTCTAAATTTTCAATGGGGGTGGGGCACAGTGCACTGATGGATGGGGACATGGTTACTCTTCATGGTGCAGGGCCTTATAAAATATTTTAACCAATATGGTACTGGGTTTTAACTCTAAATTTTCAATGGAGGGGGGGCCACAGTGCAGTCCTCTCCCCTGATGGATGGGGACATGGTCTGATGGTGCAGGGCCATATTTTTTGGGACTTCTGTCGATGGAGGAGGATGCATTTTGACAAATAATTACAAAGAAAAACCTTTTGGTGTAATAAATTGTTGTTTTTTTTTCTTTCTTTTTTGCTAAATTTACATGAATTCACTGGTTTCATGTCTTTTTTCAATCTCGGTATTAGAATTATAAAGAATAGGGGGAAAATGTAGAGTTGGGGTTGAGCCAAATATTGGCTAGATCAAGTATCCCAGTCTCTTCCCCCTTTTCACCACCCAACAATTAAACCCTGGGGTAGCATGTTTTACATATGGTTAATTAGCCATTTCAAAATGCCGCAAGTTTATTCAGTAATGTGAAAAATTGCGAAAATTGAACCAGGTGATTGAAATTAAGTATTGCACTATATTTTTTGTGAACTAATTTTTTTTTTAATTTAAATGGTATAAAACACTTAAGTATAAGGACCACATGTACATAAAGTGATGCTGCAATGAACCAAGTGTACACATTTTGTTCCATTTTGTTCCTATTTTTTAAGTACTTTGTTTGCAGTAAAATATTTTCACAGCATGGTATATTCATACTTTCACACAGGTTGCTTTTGCAGAGTGAAATTTTGATTTTGGCAATTTAAAAATTTTTCATCAAAAATATCCCCATCTGAAAGGATTAAGCTGAGAAATGTTCCTTTAGTACAAAAATTGTGAAATTTATAATTTTGTATAGGTGCAAATATGAAATTCAGCCTGTGATTAATATTGAAATATAAGCAAATCAAATCACCTTTTTTCTTTAAGACATTTCTGTAGAAAATCCAAGGTAAGAATTCTATTGAGTGTCTAATCTATATGAAATTACAATTATGATACAATATTTGGGTGCCTCAAAATCTCTCGTTGCACCTTTAACTCTGAATATAACATAGATGCACATAGTGTTTCTGAGGCAATTCTTTTTCCTGGACTTATTGTTAATATTGTTTTGTACCATAGACAAAATGTGAAATGGATGATTCTGTTAGATCCTTTATTCTGTAGGTGAACTTATTTTATAAAATTATCATTATGATGTCTTCAGAGTATATTGAAATAGAATTTGACATGAAACATACATGTGTGTATTATGTTCTACAATGTAGATGTGTTTTTCCCAAGTTTGGAAGTTGTTTTGCAAAGTTTTAAAGATCATAACATTTTGTTCTTTTCCTGACATATTTTCAGTCAACTGGTATATATTCAAGTTCACTGCTAAAACTGGTATACCAGTTCCAGTTTTAAAAATAGTTGAACCTCCAGATTTTGGGACAAGGGACTGCACTCCTAGGACGTTATTCACACTGAAGTTGTAAAATGTGAACATTGATGCCCATTCTGTATTTGACATTTGCACAATAAGCAAGCCCAGAATGTGCCCAGCAGTGGTGTAACCAGAGGGGGCGTGGCAGCTGCTCCCCTTGTGGGGAATCTTGCCCCCCCTTCCCCCTGTGGAATTAGTTCTAAAAGTTTGGCAGGACGCATCACTTTGGTGCGCCCCACACTTCCGCTTACCCACATGCGTGTCCCTCCCAAGTGATCTTCAGGTTTGTGATCAATGCCCTGGTCGTGATATTTTTTTAGCATTTAACCAACCTGTATTACCCCATATACTGTACTGATGTTTTTTATGCCAAATTTTTGTTTATTTATTTCTAAACTTATCTTTCTCGAGAAATTTGCGACTGATATCAAAGAAGAGAAAAGGTTCACATGGGATTCGGACCAGTAACCTTTGTATCCCGCTTTGTATCTGTAGTATCCATCCAACACACAATGCTATGCAAACCGATCTGGAAAAAAAAGCATCAATAGTTTAAAAAATTAAAGCTCATACACCACCCACTTTATTACAACTATAATTATAATAACAATCGAGCTGATGGTGAAAGTTGGTGTGACTATGAGGTTGTTTTGTGAGGGCTCTAGCTATGCTAAAAAATAATCATGTGCCATGGTCCCCCTCCACCAGAGGGTGTTTGAATCAATCCCATGATGCTAGCAATGTACATATACCGTACTGTATAAACAATGTTCGTACTATGGATAAAAAGGTGTTCCAAAAGATTTGATAAGAACAACAAGACATTTCATAATTGACTAAAAAATCCCTAAGTACTAATGTTTTTGCATGGACTAAAATGAGCGTTAAAGTCAGGGTGTTTATGTGTAAAGAATAGCATTTTTTATGGATCACAGACCTATTGAAGTGAATTTCCCAAAACTGGTGCATTGGTGGGATGACCAAAACCCCTTGCCCTTCGCAAAGGGTATATGTGCAAGAAAAGCTAGGTATTGTAGGGAATCTAACAATGCCTGGTGTTTCCTGCCAATTAGGATCAAATTACCAACGGTTGCATATTACATTGTGAATTACCTAGCATTATTTGAAGTTGACATGTTGAAACAATGATTTGATAATGAACACATCTGTGTCTTTCAGAAACACAAATTCTGAAAGGAATATATGTACCAGGGGGGGCGGAGCCAGGATTTCTCAATAGAGGGGGGCGCCAAAATTTTACGGCGAGTGCACCCATTCTTTTTCCCAGTCGGTTCAAATTCTGAAAAAAAGGGGGGGCCTGTGTGTCAGTGGGCGCCCAAAAGCTAGATCTACACGGTTGCCCCAAATGCCCTTGACATAATCTTGGAAGGTCTAATGACCCTGTGCCTAAAAAAGTATTTAAAAAAACTGTGTGGGTCGCCAGGCATAATTTTACAAGAAATAAGACCACATAAAAAAGCATTTCACAGGAGTAGTAGAGTAGATGCGTCTAGTTTTAAGTTTGCACTTTTATGTATGAGAAAAACTGTATAAAAAGAAATTCTCTCATTTAAACTGAAATAAAGTATATCGTTTATACATGGATAAGATGCATTAGAACCAACTCACCCTTGTTTACGACTTGTCTCCCGTTGCCCTTGACCGTGTTGTGTAGTGACATGTGACCCTCACATAGCTTAAGTATAACATAGGTTACACAATCTTGTCTTTCAAATTAACAGAAAATAGAAAAAAAAGCCCAATTGGGCGCAACATGTGTTTTTAAAACTGAATCCAAGTTTAAGCTTTAATTTAACATGGTTGTACAACTTCTCTGTCATTTCAAATAAAAGAAATAGAAACAAACGCCCAATTGGGCCCAAACTGTAGAAACTGAATCCCCAAGTTGTCAGCTTTAATTTCCCAAAGGTTACACCGTTTCTGTCATTTCAATAAAGAAAATAGAAAAACCCGGCCCAATTGGGCGCCAAAATGTGTTGTAAAAACTGATCCCCAAGTTCTAAGCTTGAATTTAACATAGGTACGCCTTCCTATCATTTCAGATAAAGAAAATAGAAAAAACGCAACAATTGGTGCGCAAAATGTGTTTTTTTGTTAAACGGAAATCCCCAAGTTATAAGCGTAATTTAAACATAGGTTACGCTCTTCCTATCATTTCAAATAAAGAAAATAGAAAACAACGCCCAATTGGGCGCAAAAAATGTGTTATTAAAACTTAATCCCCCAAGTTATAAGCGTTAATTAACTAGGTTACAATTCCTGTCATTCAATTTCAAATAAAGAAAATAGAAAAAGCCCAATTGGGCGCCCCAACATGTGTTAAAAAATGAATCCCCAAGTTATACGCATTAATTTAACATAGGTTACCCCTTCCCTGTTCATTTCAAAATAAAGAAATAGAAAAAACGCCCAATGGCCGCAAAAGTGTTAAAACTGAATCCCCCCGTTATAAAACTTAATTTAAACATAGGCACACCTCCCTATCATTTTAAATAAAGAAATAGAAAAACAACGCCCAATTGGGCGTTAAAATGTGATAAAACTGAATCCCCAGTTATAAGCTTCAATTTAACATAGGTTACAACCTGGTTCTGTCATTTCAATCAAATAAAGAAAATAGGAAAAAACGCCCATTTGGCGCAAAATGTGTAAAAAACTGAATCCCCAAGTTATAAGCTTAATTTAACATAAGGTTACACTCCCTGTCATTTCAAATAAAGAAAATGAAAAACGCCAATTGGGGCGCAAAAAATTTGTAAAACTGAATCCCAAGTATAAGCTTTAATTTAACATAGGTTACACTTTCCTATCATTTAAAATAAGAAAATAGAAGAGAAAAAACGCCCAAATGGGCCACAAAAAGGTGTTAAAACTGAATTCTCAAATTTAAGCCTTTAATTTAATGTAGGTTACACATTCCTGTCTTTTCAAATTAAAGAGTGTGACCTAAAACTTTGTCGTAAGGGGGCTGTTAAGTTAGGAAATCAAAGGAACTGTTTTTTGCCGTTCTTTTAAATTGTTGTTACAACATTATTAAAAGGATACATATTTGAGAAGGAAAGACTCAAGGAATCCAAATATGATAAATATTTACCCCCCCCCCCATCAAAAATGTATTTTGAGGGAAAAGAAAATCTATGGAATGAAAATGGAGAATTTTCACTCATTTGTTTGGGTTTGGTGGTTCCCTATAAAAATATATAGAAAATGTTATAAAAAATGGTGCCTGTTCGGTTTTGTATTACAGGTCATAGTTCTAGGGTCGGGTTGAATTTCCCCTTTTTTCAAATTTCTGCACTATTTATCAAAAATTATTTGCCCAAAAAAGCCAAAAAACCGCGTGCTTTCAATTCGGAAACAAACGCCAGATTGTCAAAGGTTGACATAATCACGATTTTTAACCAAAAATGAAAAAATAAACAATACCGACCCTAGATTTTGATATGCTCTATACGATGGCATGTCATTTCTTACCTGTTGATTGTGATATGGTCTTTACGAGTAACTGGGAACCGAAAATCACGAATTATCGACGAACGTGGTGAACAAAGAGAAAATAGCCATTTTGTCCAAAGATTGTCCCATTCGCTACAAAAATATAGCCTTACTCCAAACCACAACGTTTATCTCTTATTCTTCACACGGCTTCTGCACCAGGTCAAAATTGATTCCATTCTGGATACGTGTATCCAAAAAATTCAACACAATTTATGAGGCTCAAATCCGTGAAATTTAAATCCACATTCTGTTGACAAAGGCAACTACGTGGGGAAACCCCATTTTAACAATTGATACAAGTGAAATGGGGTGTGCGTATTCGGAATCGATGCCACGGCCCGTTTCTTGTGCGCTTCATTCATGCGCGCGCCGAAAGCACAGGCGAGTATGGGTAAACGCGAAATTACACGACCTTTTGCAGTTCAGCCCATGTGAGTGTTCTTGGTCAAAAATGCGTACATAGTAAAAAATAAAAGGAACAAAATATTGAAGGAAAAAAAATAATATATATGATTCTGTTAAAATATATGGAAAGGAAAACAGTTAATCGTTTTAAATATGAAAAAACTAAAACTGGCCATTTGACTAAGTCCTGACTTTCAAAGCCACCTTAAATATATCAACACAATACATGGTAAAAGCTTCAAATCATTACGTAGTTAAACTCTATGTTGCTCTGATATTTTCTTACTCATAACTATCCTATTTTTTGTTACTTCACCCTTCTATCTACCCGAAACGTTTTAACCAAACTCCCATCAAAAAGCAAGTTTCACAGAGACTAAAATCAAGAAAGGGCTGTTTTAAGGCATTTTCAAAACAGGCAATTATGTTATTCTTTGTCTGAAATTGCAGCGCATTACACACCCAACATAAAAACTCCAAAAGTAATAGTAGTACGTAGATCCTTTTCATTAAAAGAAAAACATTTAATGAAATGGACCTTCAGCTGATAGAAATAGACTCTTCGACAATTTGGAGAGACAGTGGTTTCTTATTCGGGTCGCTTAGCGACCCGACCAAAAAGTCAAGATGCAGATGCACTCCCCAGGAGTCCACAAGAGGGGCAAAAAGTCCCCATTTGCTGATTTATTTGAAAAACAGGGTCCAAAACTTAGAGAATAGGCAATAAAGTCCATTTTGGGGGACTGAGATGTTCAAAAAGTTCAAAAAGTAACATTTAGGGGGGTTTAGGCCCACTTTAACAGAAAACGTCCACTTTTTTCTGGTAGGCCATGATAATACATGTGTATGTAGAACTGGATTTGAAGTATATCATTTTTGCCTGGCTTGAGCCACAGCAAAGGGAAGGTGAAATCTTAACAGGTGTGTTGTAGGGGTCTCTCCATGTTAGTATGTTAGCTTGTGGGGTTCTATGTGGACCTTTAAATTCTAGCCATTCCATAGGGATGATGTGGCCAGTAAGCTCTGCCAGACATCTTGACCAAGAGCATGATGTTAACCAAGCTAATGAAACATCTTAATTTTGCAGTTAGAAACTTTTTGTGCAAAGCAAAATTTAAAGCTAACCAACATATTTTGCTTTTTTCAAAGGGTACTTGTAAAAGTGGAAATTACTACCCCTACTTCACAATTTTTTTCAGGAATTATGAAACTTGCGTGAAATTAGAATGCAGCCATAGTTTATGTATGAAAGCTTAAAATAGTGCATTGTAAACAAAAAAAGTTATTGAAGTGCAAAAATTACTGCACCAAAAATTCCCACTTTTTACAGAATATGTTTGACTGGTTGAAGCTGCAAATTCAAAATAGCAAATTATGGTTATTGTGTTGTAAAAAATACCAAAAGTTAATTCTTGTGATGAAAATATTTTGTTGTACATGTACAATACTCAAGACTTGACTCCAGTCAGGTATTTGGGCGGCAGGATTACAATTTATAACTTGACAAGGGATTACAAACACAGGAGTGGCTGACTTAAGATAAAGGTATTGTCGTTCGAACCAGTACGCGATGATTTAGCGATGAATTGAAAACTGCGCGCTCCACAGATTATCCCCAGCTGTTTTGACCCATGCAAATCGGTCTCTTTTGTTTTTAAAGCAATTTTTAAGGACAGCGAGGATTAAAATAACAGGTGTCTAAAAAATTTGAAAATTATTGATTTTTGTATTGGTGTTGTTAAGCTTTCTATCAAAAAGATAACCACACTGAAAGGATATTAAGCCCAGAACTTGGGCTTTGGAACAAACATTGCGAAATTTTAATTCCTTTAGAAGCAAATACAAATTTGCCTAGCTGGTTTCTACGGGGGGGGGGGGGGGGGGTGTATGAGATATTTAGTAGGTAGAGGTAGGTAGTAGTAGTTATAGGTAGATATTTCGTTAGTTTAGAATATTAGTTTAGGGGGGTTGTAGAATTGATAAGTAGTTAGAAATGCCAACCTCATCTAACAGCAACAGCGAATTCAAAACGGTCGTTTCAAAGACTTAAGGGTTGGAGGGCGCTCTATGCATATTGAAGGTTACAAACTTGACTAAGGACTAGGCCTGTCCGAAAGTTTTAAATATAAAGGGTTATTGGAAATTAACACTATTTTGCAGTGGGGTTTAATCCACTAACCCCTGGAACGGATTTTGAAGTCAAGAATATTTTCTTAAATATCATGATATTACTAAGATTTTTGAATAAAGGTTTAAGAGATGATTTTGTTAATGTCAATGGGATCGATTGACTGCCATAATAACATGCACGTAGCAGTCCCCAAATTACCGTTTGAAAATCCCCAATGCCCAAATCGAGCACAAGCCCATCGTGTCCTACCCCCATGGTTTCTTGAAATATAAGCTATACCCAAATCGCCTTTTGTTTTCATTTTAAGTTATTTGAGCAAAATTATAAACGTTAGGGAATCTACTGAGTGTCTAATCTACAATGATATGAAATCACTACATTAGCACAGAAAAGATAGATGACTTGAAATCTTCTCGTTTGCACATTTAAGTGTGGCACCCAATTTTGACAAAAGTAGGGAATGTAAGAGCTATTCCCCTGCAAAAATCACAAAAAATCAGTGCGGGGAATTTGCCAATAGGCTACAACAGATCAGTATTTGTTGTTATCGCCCTCTATATATGGCCCATCTCAATATAGAAAAGTGTTAAACTAGCATTTTTAAGAAAAAAAATCGTATTGGTCCGCAAGTGAAATTTCGTAAAATTACACGGATGAACTTTGAAATTAAGGGAAAAATATATATTAGTTGTCAAAGTGGGTCGCGTTGATATTTTTTGTTTTATTCTGGTGTTCGTCATAATAATGAAGTAACTTTTCAAACAGCTGTGATCTCATGTTTTAAGTGGGAGAAACACGGCCTCACAGTCCAATCTTCATGTAGATTTTCTTAGTATCAGGGCTGTTATCCACACTCCGGAGTATCATGTCAGGGTTTACAGTGTTGTAAATTTAATGACTGGTCCCCAGGGATATGCACAGGACAAGCAAGTGTGTACAGCATTACCCAGTTCAAACTAAGGCAAGACTTCCATATGTACCCCCCTCTCATATATTTACATGCAACATAAAATTTAATTATTTTAGCTGTTTATTCCGTTTTTGATTAAACAAGGCCAAAATTAAAATAAATTTTTTTTCGTGTAAATATATACGAGGGGGGTACATATGGAAGTCTTTCCCAAACTAATAAACCAGGCAGGAACCATTGAATTTGCTTAAATTTCACATCTGTTTAAGAATGATGCATACATACAGGGTGTCTCAGAAAGAATTACACCGTAACTATAGGCGACCATAACTTCAAAAGTAAGTATCACATTTGAGAAATGTAAAAAGAATCTTAATCCACAATTACTTTTTAACATTTTAATGTAAACATCACTCGATTCGGTTCAGTAGTTTTGAAGAAATAAGCGATTATATAACACATGTCAATGGACACTTCCTTCCAAGTTTGCTCACAATAATGCACATTTGATGTTAACGCTGATTACTCGTGTTATCTGTTCAAGCTGTCTTCTTTTCATTCCCCAAAGATCCGGACTTGTTTAATATTTTGTGAGTTCAATGCCATTTTGTTTGTTTTATTATAGTAATAAAGAATTACCGTGACAATTATAACAAAAATGCAACAAGAAAAATAAAACATGGTAAATAACAAGAATGATCATCTTTATTAGAAAACAACATCTATTCAATCTGTAGAAAATGTGAAATATGTTAGTTGAACTAGGGGGTGGCACTGCATAGAATGAATTGAGAAGTTTAATCAATACTTTAACAGGTGGATGAACTGAACAATAAGATTATTCACAATAGTTTTTTATTCAAATTAGACATCGTATTCCAATATGGTGGAGTCTACATTTAAATAATAACGGCATGATTTGAGTGCAAATTCAAAATTCTCGTGTTTTAATCTTGTGTTTTATGAAGTACTGGCACGAGACAAGATGGTTGGTCAATATCTGTCGCCCATACAAAGGACATTTGTGGTTATGCCGAAACTGGTCATTACATTACTCTGGTCAGGCAGGAATTTAGATTAAGATTCCACAGAAATCCTCCTTGCAAGAAGACAATCTTGAACAATGTTTAAGATGTACCGGGAAACGGGTACAAGTCAAAATTTGAACAAGAATCGCTGTGGAAGGCGGCGAACCTTCCAAACTTTACAGAACATTGCAGCCATCAGACGGAGTCTTCGTCTAGATCCAAGAAAAAATTGCAGACGTAACAATGTGCCACACATCCACAGATCAAGCTTTAACAGGATTACCCGCTTAGACCTGAAATTTCACCCTTATAGAATGCAAAGGAGGCATTCTCTCCAAGCAGCTGCAGACTACCAACGCAGAATAACCTTCTGTCAATGGCTCAACACAAGGCCTGCAAGGTTTTTAACTGAACTTATAGCTGGGGACGAGGCAACGTTCAAGATGAATGGACATGTCAGCACATACAATGTGAGGCACTACACACACCAAAACAACCCCCAAGAGACTTTGAGACTTTAAAGAAATAAAATAGAAAATGAAAGAAGTATTGATTATTTCTCGCCTGTTCTGCCTGTATCACTTTATTACAAAACTTGGAAGGAAGTGTCCATTGACCTGTGTTACATAATCACTTATTTTTTCAAAACTACTGAACTGAATCGAGTGCTGTTTACATAAAAATATTGAAAAATAATTGTGGTTTAAGATTCTTTTTAAATTTATCAAATGTGATACTCACTTTTGAAGTTATGGTCACCAATAGTTAGGGTGTAATTCTTTCTGAGACACCCTGTACAGGCACAAAATAATTATTGGAGCTTCTTGACTGAATGTCAAGATATTTTCACAAAAGTTATTTTCATGTTTTGTGTTGTGAATGAGGTATAACTCTTTTTACTGCAGAATGTGTTGTATGACCAATATGGTAATTGTAAATGTGCTTGACAAGAGTTAGTAGTATTAAAGGTGAAATGAGAGATTTCAAGGAATGCATGTATCCAGGCCATTTAAAAAATCGCCCCCCCCCCAAAAAAAAAACCATAAAAAGGCCCAAAAAATAGATTTTGCGAGCGGAAGGAGCCAAAAATTAAATTTTTTATGCTTAGTTTGTCACCAAAAAAAAAGTTTGGTAAAAAGGTCCACTTTGGCCAAATTTGCCCCTTTTGAAAAAAAAATTCACCCCTCCCCTAAAAAATCCTGGTTACATGCCTGCATAATATATCGTATAATGTAGTAATTCATATAGATTCTTCCATGCCTTGTATTTGGCTAACAGGATTGTTCTGTCTCTTAAAAATGAAAACCAACAACAGGCTGAATTTGTATTAATTTTTTGCGCAATACAAAAATTAGAATTCACCTTTTGTACCAAAGAAATCTGGGCTTAATCTTTTCAGATGGGGGAGTGATTTTGATTGAAAAACTTTAATCAGTGCAAAAATTAGAGCTTTAATTTTTTTGGACACCTTTACATGTATATCTTCTCATTCCACTTTAACAGTGTAACAAAGAGCTTAATATATTCATGAAAAGCTTGGATCACATGAAAAAAATATTACCATATGAGATTGGCTAGCACCTACACAACATTAAGCATGCTGTGTTACATTATATTAATGTTATACCAGTGGTCTATGTCAATGTAAAAAAAACAAGAGGGCGCCGAGCAGGAAAATGCCTCGTCCGTAAACTTAGTTATACCTCCGGTGAAGTAAATTAAGTTACATTCTACTTTTCCAGCTATAACCTTCCAAAACCAAGGTTAATGAAAGTTTAAACAGTGATACCACTTTTAGTGACTCTACATATTTGCACACACCCAGCCCACCCCCACCTTGTGCCTCTGCTACGGGACTGTACCAATCGCTGGAAATAAAGCGCTGAAGTTGCTTGAGTATATAGTGAGAAAATCATCTTGACAGACTTTGTGGACAGAATCCTGGACTCTAAAGAATCTGGGGATGCATGCACAACATTTAATGAATGAACTCCTAATGGATTTTCTTTTTCAACATCTCATCGGCAAAGCAAAATCATTACACTGACCTGCCCATGGTGGTATAGTACTCATATATAAGTCTAGTCTTAAACTTGTTTCATGGAAAACCTGTGCGCAATGTTAAATATTTTGAATCTGGGATGAAGTCACTTTTCCAGTACAATGGTGTTTCTTTGAAAATCTTGTTGTCATCGTCCACCCTGGCCACCAATATAAACTCACTGCCTCCTCAATTTTTGAGGTGAGTTGGATCTCCTATGAAAAATTACGCTGTTTGCGTGCATCAAAATCTATTCTTAGTGGTGCCCTTCACTTTCCATGTTGATGACCCAAATGATTTTTATGCAAATAAGTCATTAACCTTATGCTGCATGCAATTTTCACTCAGTATGTCAAGGAGCCAAAGCAATGTAAGTGGACATCACTTGATCTAGTGATAACCAACAATGACTCTTAATATCAACTAATCATGTTGATGTTTCCGTTCTTCTGACCATAAACCGTTGTGTTTGAAACTTACCTCCCAAAACCACGTAGACTTAAGAAAGAAATCATTTCTTTCGAAGACTTCTTCTGGACTATGAAAAAACTTTTGTATGATAATTAGACGGCATATGTCTGAAATTTTAATGGTGTCAATCACATCTGATTTAAATTCTGCCCTTGTTGAGACTATAACTGCCAAGCTCTTGATCTTATTGATAAACATGCACCTCAAAAGAAATGGTTATTACTGTTAGACCTGAATGCAAATGGTACACGCCTGAAATAGACATTGCCAAAAAGAAGAATAAGAGGCGCTATGCTGAGAAACAGTGGGCGAAAGTGAAACTCGAAATTCATCGCCAGCTCTATCGGCAAGCATGCAAAAATGGTGAACTACATGATCCACAAGGCTAAAGTGCATTTTACTATTCTGATATTATTGAAAGAATGCACATGACCCAAAAGTCCCTATTCAAAAATTGTATCATCAATATCTTCCTTCCTCCAAATGATCATTCACTTCCCATTCACATAAATCTGATCAGGAATTAAGTGAACGTTTTGGTGACTTCTTAATTGAAAAGATTGCTGATTTCGCTCAAATTTGGATGTTCAACATGACTCCACTTGTGATTTAATAACATTGGGAAATCACATAGAATGAATCCTTAGTTCTTTTCAACCTACTTCTCAGGAAGAAGTGCGCAAAATAATTAAAAACTCGCCAAACAAGTCTTGCATCCTGGACCCTTTTCCAAACTTGCTTAATCAAGCTGTGCCTTGATAAACTGCTTTCATTAATTACTGATTGTGAATCTTGCTTTAGAGATTGGAACGGTTGCACAGCTCTCAAATCTGCCGTTCGTCCACTCATCATCAAGAAAGCTACCTTGTCCTGAATTTTGAAAAACTTTCGACCGATTTCAAACCTCACTTTTTCTTTCAAAAATTAATGAAAAGGTTTGGTCGCCCTGCTCAACTCAACTGTTTCCTGAAACACAAACTCTCTTTTCGAACCACTTCAATCTGCATATAGACAATTTCACAGTAAGAAACAGCCCTTCTACAGCGTGCACACTGACATTCTTTCTGCACTCGCGCCGGTCAATTCTGTTTTACTCATTTCTTCTGGACTATCGGCAGCCTGTTGACACTATTGACCAGGATTTTGCCTACAGCGCTTATCCAATTCTTGGTATCAAGGGCTCGCATTCAGTGGTTGCGGTTTATTTACAGAAAGAACTCAATCAATTTCTGTAAATGGTGAAAATTGTCTTACAGCTAAACTAACTGAACTTGGTGATGCCACAAGGCTCTGTTTTGGGACCACTGCTTCTTGCATTTTACATATTCCTTCTTGGTCAACTTATTCGCCGACACAAACTTCAGTTTCATCAGTTGCTGATGACAATAGATCTACTTGTCTTTTAAGCAAATCTGACGTTGTCCTTGCTGTTATTTCTAACCAGCATGTGTTGAGGACCATTTTTAAAAAAAATGTGATGACGAAAATAAACTGAAATATTAAATGACCCAAGACTGAAGTCATCATCATACGGTCAAAATTTATCTCTCTCCTTCTCCTCGCCAAATAATCAAATTGTTCCGTGACGAAGTGGTATTCAAACCGCTGAACGAGAGGAACGTTGGGGTTATTATTGATGATAAATACTTCCTTCAGGCAGCACATAAGTAACACTTGTCGTGCAATCTATTTTTTTCTTCGCAAAATTGGTGAAGATTAGAAAAGTACCTTCCATGACACTTGGCCACACGGTTCAACTCTGTTTATCTCAGCAAAACTCGCCTATGGCAATGCCTTATTAGAAGGCCTGCCTGATGCCCAACTCCAACTTCTGCAACACGCTCAAAACTCTGCAGCTATAATTATCTCAGGACCAAGAGGTCAACACATCTCACAGTTTACGACAGGTGCACTGGTGTTACCTTATCATCTCGTTTCAATTTCAAAACCAAAAAATCTTGCTCCTTACCTACAAAACACTCAATGGACTTGCACCTCAGTATCTTGCAGATGTAATCACGCTGTACACCCCAAATCGTTCTCTTCGCTCATCTTCTCAGTACCTGCATCATACTCGAAATGAAACTTAATCCACCATACGGACGCCGATGTCATTCTCCTCAACAGCTCCAGGGCTTTGGAACGCGCTTCACTCCATATCAAGATGTCACCAAATGTGACCAATTTCAGAGTCACCTTAAAACTATCTCTTGAGGAGAGCTTATTCTTGTTGATTTTATAGCGCCACTGAACATTATTTGGCTTTGGATATTCAGTTTGCGCGCTGTTATAAATTTGTCTTGTTTGAACATTGAAATTGAACATTATTGAATATTTATTAGGTGTAGCACTTATTGAACTATGAGGCTGTTGAAGTAAAATATCATTTTATTATATATGGCTATATAATATTTGGCAGTTTCTTTTACTGTTTTTCTCCTAACTGCATCAAACAAAAATATTTTCAAATGTTTTACGAATATTTTCCATGATCTCCCACTTGTCATGAGATCTTCCTTTTTTGTGCTGCATTGTATAATGAAAAATAATTTTCCAGACGTTCACTTTGCTAAAAGTGATAATCTCCTTCAAAATTTAAAGGAGAAACCCGTACAACGAAAAAAATTAAACACGATACACATAACATAATTATTGACCACATACGAGTGTGTTTATAGAAAAACGGAGTTATTAACCCTAATAAATGATTAAAACCATATCTGTCTGAACAAGTGCTATTTAAAAATCGCGCAGTGTATAACATGTTATGCGATACGACCGGCACGTTAGGTCATACATGCAATAGGAAATACACGTTATGAAAGCATCATGTGTGAAGACGCGTGACGCTATTGTGCCTGTATCGCATAACACAAATACATATCCCATATACAGTAGCGCGAATTTGCAAAATAGCGCATGGTCAGACAAACGCTGTTAATTAGTTTATGGTTAGATAATTACGTTTTTCCCATGGAACCACCCATATGTGTTTCAATAATTGTTTTTATAGCGTATAATGTGTAAAGTTATTCTTGATACAGTTCTCCTTTAAGAAAACCAACAACTCTTGGTTTTATACAACACTGGAAAAGTTTCAAACCCAGTGTAAGACATTGGTCTGTAAGTTTGGACATACACACATGTAATAAAGGTTGCAACGAGGGAAGAGATGTCAAGTCATCCATATTTTTGGTGATATTAGTAGTGATTTCATATAGATTAGCACCACAATAATACCCTACCTTTTATTGGAAAGAAATAACTTAAAATCAAAACAAAGGTGATTGGATATGCTTATTGCAATAGAAAACATAGTTGATGAAGTTCGTATTTGCTCCTATACGAAATTAGAAATTTCCACAATTTTTGTACCAAAAGAAACAGTTCACAGCCTAATCCTTACAGATGTGAATTTTGATAAAGCTTTACACCATTGCAAAAATGCAAGAATTTCATATTGTTTGGTGGGGCACATTGTTATTTGAAATCTCTCGTTGCACCTTTAAAGCCAATAAGGCACATTTTTGGAAGAGGTGCCCCCAATTGCAAAATTTGATATTTTGGCACAGTTACGTTGGTGATTGTCTAGGAAACTATACTCGTAACGAGAATGCTAAAAAAATGCGTATATTTCATAAATTTAGTGATTTTGTAATTAGAGTTGCGATCCCAGATTGCAGACTTAAAGACACTAAATCAGTGATTTGAAAAATATTTTTAAATTTGCAGGAATAGCTTCAAAGTGAAGGATGAGGCTTAGATTCTCATAAGTTAGCTTTCCAGCTGTAGAATTGAACAGAAAAGGAAGAAAACGGCAGGTTCCAAGATACGATGCTCCATTCAATCGTGTTTGTGTAAGTGTCCGAACGGACAGTAATGACTAAAATCTAAGATTCTGTCCTTCTTAGGTTGCTTCTGGTCGTATCAATTGCGGGTATGTAGGCTACCTGTACTTGTTACATACATGCAAAAAATATGATTTTTGATGTTTTTGTCGATTTGCTGATTTAGCCAAATCCTGATAGTGTCTTTAACGGCAGAGATGGAAAGGAAATGCTACTTTATGTCCGTCCATGATGAAATAGTGCCACTCGGAAAAGAACCTCTAACTTGATTTGCCTGAACCATTAAAACAACTAATGGATGAGCGTAGACACGACCATGGCACTATTTCCAGGCTATATCACATTGGAAGGCCGTTTTTTCAGCAGCCGTGGATATTATCGGTGATCCCGATAATAAATATTCTAATTACAAAATTCCTTCGTTGTGAGACACGGGACAGTTTCGAGCTTAACCATTCACAGGTAGGGTTTAATAGCAAGTTACCAATGCAACCGTTGTAAAAATATGAATTTTTGAAAAATTGGGGGCCGCTTCTTCAAAAAAATGGGGCTAATATTGCTTTAAGTACAACATGAATGTCAAAGCAGCAAGAGTTAAAAATCTACAAAATTAATTCAATAAGATAGTGGATAGTATTATAATTTCTAAAGGACATATGCCTTTAAGATGGAAAAGGTCAATATTTTGCCCGGGCTGTTGTGTATTCTTCCATATTCGTCCTGAGGCAGGGGAATAGGTTTGTATCAATGGTCATTGGGGAAGGAATGTTGTGATGCTTAGGTGATTGGAACCAATGTTGGAAATTTTGGGGAAGATTTGGATAAATGTAGCAAGGAGGGGGAACAACATCTGATTTTTCTGGAAAAATAGACACCCTGGATAAAAACTAGAATCTTTCCAGATGTTCTATGAGCACCCTCTGGCATCACTGAATAATATATCCAATTTACATGTACTTGTTCAAGTTTTATTCGGCTTACGTACCCGATACACCAATGGTAGAAAGGGAATGGAGATAGAGGAGCTAAATGCTTTGGGATCATTGCATGTATAGTACACATTGGCTAAAGTGGGGGCTACAAAGGCTGAAAGTGAATTTTAGTGTGCAACCTGCACCCCAAAGGGCTCCCACCCAGGCCCCATGGCCAGGAATTTAGGTTGGGGGGGGGGGGTGAGATTTTCCAGAAGTGGGACCCTTTTAAGCGCAAAGTGCTAAAGAACTAACGGGTGGGGTTCCAGGGCCTGCTTAGGGACCCGCTGAGGTCCAGGGGCAAATGCCCTGGTGGGGGTCCAGGCGGTGAAGCTTGCGATTTTGACCATGTGACATTACCCCGGCACGGTTGGTTTATGCAATTTTGGCCTAATCCCATTTGGTCTAATCCCATTTGGTCTAACTAGCCATTGGTCTACTTCAATTGGGTCTAAAACCCATATCTTAAACAGCTGTGAAAATGGGAGCAATTTCATTTGCTGATGCCGGGGTTCAATTCGTTAATTGAACCCAGGAGTACGCGCTGGCGTATTGTCGGTATTTTTAGGTTGAAGCGGCTCGCGTCATACCGCGTTTTGCTACGTACGCGGCGTCTGCCAACGTTGCGTCTCGTTGCGTATGATCGTTGCGTTCAAACGGGTGGTTCGATTGTGTCACTGGGTGGGGCAGTACTGTCTTGCTGTATTTAAGCCGTAAAGCATCGCGAAATTGGGTAAAATGATCTTAAAATGTAAAGGTGTTTTAAGAATGAGAATAAAGGTATGATTTTGGGAACCGGTACTCTCTTTCGACGAATTGAACCCGGCGACACCATTATTTTTGCGTGGAAAACTCGGCCTGCCCGATCTTCTACTTAAAATAATGGTATCGCCTTGGGTTCAATTGTAGTAAAGAGAGTACCGGTTCCCAAAATCGAACTTTATTCTCTATTGACTAATACCAATTTGTTCTAATACCATAAGTCTAACATCTACTTATCTAAACACCAAAATGTCTAATAGCCATTTGGTTTACTGCCC
>JAMKCH010054065.1:0-49138 GCA_023653785.1 Ophioderma brevispina | reverse complement strand
TTAACACACTCTTGGGACTTAAAGTGTGTAACCTTTCTACCACCCTTTTTATCTTTGTTAATATCCATAACCAATTAAAGTCACCGCCTAAAATAAAAGATTCGCACCCAAAGTCTATTATTTTTTTCTCAAGCGTTTAAAAAAAAGAGGATTGTCAGAGTTAGGTCCGTATAGATTTATTAAAAGTAATCTCAAACCTTGCGATTCAATATCAAGAATAAGTATGCGACCGTCATCGTCTTTATAGCAGTTACACACATTTAAATTATAATTTTTAAACAGAATACAAACTCCTCTACTGTTAGAGGTACCATGAGAGAAAAATATTTTGTCACCCCACTCATCCTTCCAATCTTGTTCCCTGCAATGGTTTCGTATTTTTACGGCTCCGGTTATTTTACGTTCTGCACGTTGTGAGTCCCAGCTGCCAGTAAAATCCCTGGTTTTTTTTACAGGTTTATTTTTAACAGTGTACCGAAAAGGGGGTGGGGTGGTTGCCACCCATTCCATCACTTTGGGATTTTCCTGGATCTTACCTAGTAGGTATTTGTTTTTGCGTGAAAAAGGAGCGTAAAATGTTAATTTATAATTACAAATAGAGTACACCATCACCTCATGGATTCCTTTTTTTGGTGTATTGAAGATTATTCATGAGAAACTAAAATTCTGAAAAGTTGAGCTCTGTACCTCTTCGTTTTCACGCTACAGCAATTTTAAATGGGGGGGGGGGTGCCTAAAAAACAAGTAAAGAACTACACCCCTCAGATCCTTCAAACTTGGCATTTTGGATTATCTTTTGCTGCAGATTGCAAATATGTGATAATTAAGAAAAATGCACTTTGCTCTAATTTAAAGTTGCAGGGGGGATTAAATGGCTCAAAAACCACTCGGGACCATACTTTGGGGCCATAAGTCAAAAAGTAAAAGTGATCTTTTGGCCTGATGATAGCTAATCTTGAATACTCAGTACCAAAATATTATACTTATTATCAGCTTCATTGCATGGAAGAGATATAGCTCTCGCAAAAAGTCCAATTTTAACCTTGACTTGACCCCCTAAAAATCAATGTCGGACATTTTGCACCAGATTCTGCTTGAAATATGGTTAAGTTGTGTGCAAAGTTTCAACATGGTGTCTATGACTACATACTGAACTAGAATAATTCTACTAGCCCCATGAGAACTTGTTTTAAGGGGGCCTTAACACTATAAAAATAATTACTTTTATTTTTTTTAGTGTTGCCCTTAAATCAAGTTCTCAAGGAATTTCAAGTCGCAAGGCGACATTTTCGACCATAACTTTTGAATGGAAGCTCCGATTGTTGTCAAACAATAAGCAAAAGAAATTTTTTATGAGTCTGAATGAAAGTCTAAAATTCAAACAATTTCCTATAAACTTTTAACACGGGTAAATTTGCTCAATTTATAATGTAAAAAACAGTTATTACTTAGCAGTTGAGACTATTTAACTATGATTAAAAATGCAAAATTAAAAAAGAGGATAACTTAATTGACATGATGTAAATTGCGATTTGTTCAAATTTAGCAAATCACTGATAGTGCCTTTAACAAAGGGGTGTGAACTGCAAGGGTAAAGAGGTATGGACAGCCTAATTAGATAAAAACAAGCGAAGTATGGAAGACCACTTGTTTAAATAAAGTGTATGTGTGTGTGTGTGTGTGTGTGTGTGTGCGCGCGCGAACGAGTGCGCGTGTGTGTATGTGTGTTGGTGTGTGTGAGTGCGTGCGTGCGTGTGTGTGTGCGTGCTTGGAGAGTGTGTGCATCACTTTGTTTATTAGCGTTTCTGCTGGTTGAATATACAATCTATACTATTAAAATGAGGCCTGTCTGTCTGTCTATCTATCAATCTGTCAGTCTGTCTGTCCGGCTATGCGTTTCGTTATGCTTTGACATTATAGAACTAATATTTGGCATGAAGTTAGGGGAGGACAGTCTGACGTTTGTTATTAAGGGTTTCAGAGTGACCCATGAAGTCAAAGGTCATCTAGAGGTCAATTTGCGTAGAAATGCCCAAGACGAGTTATAGTGTTCTTCCTACAATGCAATTTTTCCAATACAATTTTGCACTGGTTGCCACATTAATTTAGTGTGACAAAAGAACTTAAGTTATAAGAATGGGATGGAATGAGTTCTGTTCATTTAGGTACTTTTTGTCACTTTAATGTAACAACCAGTGCAAATATTGTATTGGAAGAATTGCATTGTGGGAAGAACATTATACATCGTCTTGAAATGACCTATGACCACCAAATTGGTTAAAAGGACCACTGACCTGAGCACAGAACAATTTGAGGTTAAAGGTCACATACATAGGTCAAAGGTTACATACAGGTGAAATACACTGGTTTTCATAAGGAATGAAATTTGACATGAGTTTTACGTACTTAAAAATGGGCGGCATTTGGATTTTCACCTATAAGGGCCCTTATTATAGAGGTCCAAATTCAAAGTTGTTAGAATCGTGTTAAAAATCTATTATTTTATTTATCAGGTCACAAGAATTCCGAAAAAAATATAATTTGCCATATCTTTGATGTATACTTAAAAGTCAAAACGCTGAAGACGTTCCACGTTTGATCCCTATACAGGGGTCAAAATGAAAAACTAACTCCGGTTTTAATAAAAAATAATCTCAAATTATTGTTCGTCTTGCTTTAACAATTATTATTCAAAATAGTTTGATACATATGTTGAATGTTTTCTTATCATGTTCAAGGGGGAAAGTACCAGGTGCATCAGCATGAGCAAATAAAGTCTCAATGCCCATGGCGCAGTTCAAATGCTTCCATTCACCAGTGTATTGAGCAGATACACCCCCTGTTTTAGGTATGCTTTATGATACCCAGAACTTGCATGATCAGCTGCTATTAACATGTGCCTATCCAAGGCTACTGAACTTAGCCCTTGGTAGATGAGCATGCCTTACCTCATATTGACATACAACAACATTGCTGTACTGTGATACGTAATGGCAGCACATTTTCGATTTTATCCATGGAAACATTCTACATGCGTTAAAATATTTTGAATATTGATTGTCAGGACAAGAAGAACAGTTGGACACTGTTTTGATCTAAACCGAAGCTATTTTTTTTTTCAATTTTAACCCTGTGAAGCTCACACGTTGACCTTTGACATTTTGCCTTGTAACATAAAAACTATATCTTACATTTTATTTAAAAATCTCTTAAAAAGTCACTTTTAAACAAAAAAAAAGCTCTTAAAAGTCATCCTTTAGCTACCATAGTAAGAAAAACACTTTTGAGTTACTATATAGTAACGATTTTAGTTGCTATATAGCAACGAAGATTTTTTTCCAAAAAAAGACACTTTTTAGACAATTTTATAAAAAGTCACCTTTTTTAGAGATTTTTTTACTAAACTACTAATTTTCTCAGCCAATTACATTGCGCCGCAGGCCTTTAAAGTTACTAAACTAGAAAAATCATCTTTTCTACTCTTTTATGGAATAAACCTCAATACTATCATGCATTTATTATATAGGACAAGAATCTAGTGAGATAAACCACTTTATGTCAAAGAAAAAACACATTTTTCAAGAAAAACACTCAACATTCACACTCAATGTATCTCTAGTAAGTGCATACGTACGTACATACATGCGTTTGTACGTACATATATACATACACACATACATACATACAAACATACATGTCTGCATCATCCATACATATATACAATACACACATTGATTGCATGTGTATTGTTAAGCATGTCAATGACGTAAGGTTAACCCATTCAGATGCATGATTATGAATTGTGTTCAAGCATTTGAACAACCTCTTCTTTACAGCTCAGGGTCAGTTCACTAGCCGCATAAAGGGACGCAACGTTAGATAATGTAGAGGGGATAGACGTTTGATGATTTTTTGTATTCTTTTCCCCGCAGCCAAAGGGGTGAATTCCCCTCCCCCTCATATTTTTATTTTTTGTTGTCATCAGTGGGACGTGCAATTTTATTTCATCTCAATTATAACCCCCCCAAAAAAATAAAATCCATGCCCCTCCCCTTGATGTGTAATGGCGCCTCCCTAAATACGTCAGGGCGTTGGCTTCTGAAATGAGGACCAGCTAGCAGCTCGCTTTCGTGTGAACTTACCATTGTGTTGAGAAGGTTTGGACTGACTGGACACAAGAAAGCGACTCGTGGATGGAAGTTAAGATCCAAGTATCTGGATCGAAGAATTGTTGGGCACCAAAATGGCTAAGTCGTGCTCGCTGTAATGTTTAGCTGTCTTTGCGCCCCAAGTCAGCGCGGGTAGTTTTTGGCCAAGTTGTTTTTTTAATTGAAATATATTTTAGTCGAGAGCCCGCGTGTGGTGGCATCATGATTGCATGTAATTTACAGATTAAGAACTCAAAGTAATTCTTGAACTTGGTTATCTGAGGGGTATCTTAGGTTTGCAGTTAATTTGCATGCAGACAATGCTTAGTTAGGGCTTTTGGAAGCCGAATGCGGTAACCAGCTTTTTAACGTTAAAGAATTTCCCGAGAAATAAATTCGTTAGGAGTTAACCAGGCGGCGAGTTTTGGAATTCGGTCATGTCTTGAAATCGTGGAGACAAAAGCCCCGTGTACAAAAAAACTGTTTTGACTGGCCGATGATACGGAGACCTATAGACCTAATCAAACATTTGGTTCAACAAAAGCCAGCGATAATCGCTCGCATTTGTTTATTGCAAGGGGAACACATGAGCTTGAATTATAATATTTTTGCGCCTTAATCTGCGAAAAATTCCAATTAAGAAATTCGCTTCATCCTCTTCTCAACAAGGACGAGGCCTTTCAAAGGAACTTGGTCATGCGTCCAGTTGGTACTGGTATTGTGCGATGTTATACTATTGTTATTCATAATATTAGTCCCGTGTTTAAATTCTTTTCAGACTGTCTGAATGTGATGGTTTCTTGTGGTGAATGCTTAATATGCATGTCTTTAGCAAAACTACCTCTTCCACACATTGTCATTCCCAAAAAGATGCAAATTGGAGACATCCCCCCCTAAGAACCAGGGACGCGCAGACATGTACATTTAGTCCGACTTTAGCAAGTCGGTTTTCCTCGTTCAAATTTAAAGAATCGAAAACCGTGGAGCGGGAATTGAATCCCCTGAAAAACAATGTCCTTAAAAGTATATACAATTGAGCCGTAAACATTTGCAGTCCCTAAGGTTTGTTATGCACAAGAGTACACCGTGTTCTGAATATTAGCCTGCGTCCAGTGTACTGTTGTCAGATTTACGGTTTTGTTTTTGTTTTGCATTTTAATCTGTGAAAATTTAAATGTACGGGGGGATTGTGGACCTAACTGACTTGGACCAGGTCTAACTTTTGCGCATAAGGTCTGCACTTGGAAGTGTTCGTCCATTCTTGTGTGAAAACGACCGAAAACGCAAGAAATGAGTTAAATTCAGTAAATTCTCCACCCCCCTGTCAATGATAATGTGCACCCACTAGATGGTAGTGCGTCAATGATATGATGACCCAATAGCTGGTAGGCCGGGTGGTGTCTAGTGGAAGAGGAAGTGTCACCTATGCATTTTCAATTTCCCCTAGACTGGGAACAGGTGCCGATTTTTTCATTGAAGTAATTGATTTTGAGTTATAAAAATTGGTATGTTTTCTGGTTGGTCCATAATGTACTCTGCGTTGTCAAAAAAAAAAACGGGTGGTGTCCAGTTTCGTCGTAACAGGGTTGTAGGTGGAGTACGGTATAGAATACTGAAGGATCAAACTTTTATAAATAGATCCTGAAAACTACGAGAGGCACTAAAGGGTTTTAATTTCCCAAATTATTTTTCCCTAATTTAAAGAAGTTGAACTTGATTTGAAAAAACAAACAGAGTTGATTTAGGTTTATTTTAGTCCTTTCATGGAATTTTAGCTTAAAAGGAATTTCCATGCTGGAGCGAAAAATATTTGAAAAATTAGGAATTTACCTAAATAAAAACACTTAACGCAAAATCGTACCTTTTGTTTTGCAAACCTCCAAAACAATATGGAGAAAGTTAAATTCAAGAGTGGTACTAAGTGACAGGAGATTTTTAGGATACGAATTCTTCAAATGGCACAGGATCGATTGTAGACCCCCAACCAAGAACGTTCCAAGTATATTGCACAAACAAGTACAAAAGAAAGAAAAACAGAACCTTATTTGGAACTGTGCCCGGGACTATTCGTAATTGTCTCAATAGATCACCGTGCTTGACCTTTCTGCTGTGAACGACAGAAAGTACTTAAATCATATACATAAAGCGCGTACTATCGGCTTATTCATTAGGTGTGATCTAATACATTGAAAGCATTCCAAATAGGCCAAAAAAACCCGGATTCGAAAAAAATGGGGGCTGCTTCTGGAAATCTGTTCTTTATTCGATTAAGCACGATTTTATTGTCGTTAATCTTTATCCAAATGATCCTACCTGAATTGTCCCAAACGGATTTTGGGAAAATGAAAAGCAACCTACGCCTTCTGGAAATTAAAGTTTTAATATGGACTACATACCCGAAATTACCCGTTATTGTCCTACAAGGCATACTAGATAATATTAGTTATTCTGATTGAAACGAAATGAGCTTGCCGCATCCTTGCTTACAGTAAAGTTAGTAATCAATAGTGCAGTAAGTCCGTTTCGTTTATACTCTTTTCGCCCAATCTCATGTTCGAATTTAGCCCCTTGCACAGAAAAGTTGGGACAAATTTGAAATCTATAATGACCACATTTCATATTTAACCAGAATATGGAGGAGACCGAACTCCGGGGTTATTCACATTGAAAGGTGGTGTGGGATTGTGCCGCCCATTAGACCCTCATTTTCAGGCCGATTTTCAGTTCCAGACTACACTACTTTTTGCATTAGAATTTTTAAGCCTATTTGAGTTCAAGAGACCTCGCCTTTTATGCAAGAATCTTATTGATCAAAATTAAAGTCATAATGTAACTTGGTTTTAATTTCATTAATTTCAATTTGACCAGAATCTTGTCAAATTCAACTAATTTCTAGTAAAATTTGACGAGAATCTAGGGAAGTCATAATTATTATACACGCTATTAGTCTAGGTTTTTAGAGTATCCTTGAATCGACTTTAAAGTATTGTTGAACAGATGACGGACAGTTACGAATAAGGTATAAACGGTGGTTAATGATGGAAGGGATTATCATCCGGATTTATATTGCAATCCAGTCAAATGAAAGCAGGATTATGTAAATTAGTCTGCTTAATCCAAATCTGCTTGGGCGTGTACAGGATAGCGTGAACTGTTTTCCCAATGATATAAAGGATTTAATATCAAATGTACTGATTGGTGTTTAATTTGATCAATTCTTTGGGGCCTATATACAATAGGTCTGATTTAGATGTTAGAAATTCTGGTACATGCCATCAAATCTATTCAATCCAAAACTATTTTCATCCAAAGACAAATAAACATGCCGTTAAACGAGACGGATGTGACCAAAAACAAAGGGCACACATTAAGTAACACAATATGCAACTAAACTCATAGTCGTTACAGAATACTGCAACACACTGCAGACAAGCTCGGAGCCTAATATGCTAAATTGAAAGGTGTATATAATTGGTGATTTTTATTGGTTGCTCGAAATTTTGACAGATTTTTAATTTCTCTAAATGTTTATCAATTGAATTCCCATAACAAATGTGTACTTGACGCTACCAAAAATACTTGAATCTAGATGTAACTATATAGAGAATATTTTAGAAATGTGCTAATTTTTGTAACACTTAGTGTCTTGTGAAATACAGCAAAATGATAAACATAAATTGTTTAAAAGCACGCGCAAACAAAACGACTGCATTAGTCTAGTTGACATAGGATTCCTATATAGGGGACCCGCAAACTACATTTGGCCAGTTTTACGACTGACGATAACTCTTCCCGACTTATTTTTCAAGTTCAAGTTATTTATTCAGCATAACATATCGTACATGACAGAAATGTATAATACAGTATAATATATGATAGTACATAATACTAGAAGTATCAATTGTGAACTGTACTAAGATGAACAGGCGCGGGATATATGCTAGGACCAGTAATGGACAACCCAATAGGGCTTATAGTTATTGCTGGCCCTGCCATTTTTGGTATTTTCGGATACGCTTAATGGAATATTAAAATCCATCCCCTCGTTAAAGGCACTATCAGTGATTTGCTAAATCAGAAAATCGAAAAAATCATGAAAAATCAGTTTTGGAATGTTTATAACCAGTATAGGTATCCTAACATATCCTACAGGTGATAAGACCAAAAGACGCCCAATAAGGACAATCGGATATTTTAGTCATTACTGTCCGGACACTTACTGCAACACATAATTGAATGGAGATTCGTGTTTGAAAAATGCTGTTTTCTCGCTTTTCTGTCAATTTTCCAGTAGGAAAAAATAAATTGTGTGAATTCTACAGACTTATCGTTCACTCTTAAGCTACTCTTGCAAATTTGAAATATTTTGGGGATGAATTTAGTATTCTGCCACCACTTAAAATTCGGCACCTTTAACATGCGGTTTATTCCGTTAACGTTGCCGAATTCGTAGCCTGTGGCAGAATACTAAATTCTTTCCATATTTTGACTCCATCGGTCGGATCACTGATAGTGTCTTTAATTACATTTTATTGCGGGTCCCTAGGACCCCTTTGTCTACCAATTGGATTGTCGGTAAACGCTGTGTAGAAACGTTATAAAACTGGCTTCACTTGTCAAGACGCAGTTTTTAGTTGGCGCCACACCATTTACGTTACAAATCCGGTTCACTTTGGTAACTTAGTATAGTAGCTGCATAATTATAGATTAGTGTTTTAACGTTCTCGATATTGGCGTATCTAAAAATTTTACTATTACACTGAACGGAATCCGGAGGCATGTCAGGAGTGTTTAGTACAGTAGGCCTATACACATTAAGTTGTCTTTTCATTGAAGTTGTGGATGCTGAATATTGGTGTAACTGATGGCCTACTAACGGTACAATTCTGAATTCAATGCCATTTTTTTAAATTCAAATGTTTTTACACTCTTCATTTTTAAAGAAAGTTGAACAAGGATTTTATTAAGTGATTGGGACAAAGTTTGTAGTTGTACTTTTTGACTGAAGTTTCTGGAACTACTTTAACTACCACAAATAATAGAAAACAATATTCCTTAAAAAGTACCATATTTCCGCTAATGAATTAGTTTGACATAAATTACGCTTGTTATTCGCATACCTACACTTAACATTATCAGGCATTAGTATTTAACGACACCAACACTATTGGCAGCGTCATGAACATGTACGTTATTTAATATTAGGGGGTGATTGCTCTATAATGCTTTGAATCTTTTAATGTCCATACCTCGGTAATTTCTAAGTTCCATTAAATAAAATTCTAATTAGGCCCAGTGGTCTTTGCTTTTCAGCAAGTCTTTTCCCGCACTAAAAAGGTTACTTTTTATCCCAAATTTATATAAACATGGTTTAGTCATAATCGCATGAGCCTGTTTTTGTTTTTTTGGGGGTCTTTGTAATGCACCCAGTACAATCTTCATATGTAATGCAAATGTGGATTTTATCATTGAAAATCACAATAGCAATTAAATGATTACTTATATAGTGATATATCATATCTATCATAAATTCTACCAGTTTAAATCCTGAAGTTGGACGTCTTAATTGAAAACTAGATCATTTTGATGGATGCTGAATTAACTGTATGCAGTTTTATTTTACAAGTTGGTGTCTTTTATCTTGTACATTCCTAAATGGGTCCATATTTTGAAGTTGAAATTTTAAGTTGAAATCGTGCAGGTAAATGATACTGCCTAAATTAATATATAAGTGCCGTTTGAGTAAACAATGGACCAATTAGGGATGGAGCAAATTGTACAGGTAACGGTGTCCCATGCAGTGACATTTTGGTCCCATGTTACATCTGAGATTTTATTCTTGCATTTGCGTAATTTTGTACTAACGCTATGAAACAGATTAAATGCAGTAACAGTACGAACATCCTCTATTTAAAACCGATCAAAACTTAAAGCATACTTTTATTTCGGTGTGCCCGGTTTACTTTGGGCATCATTATGGGCCATAAATTACGTAATTATAGCTGCTTTTTAGTTTGAAAAAAATCGGTTTATGTAACGTGTCCTAAGCTCGGAAAATGGAATAATGTCGGATCTAGAAATCATGTCACACGCTGGCCCCTTTACTTTACGGACACCCATATACCACGGGCTGAGCTTTTCTTTTTGAATTTTGGGCAGTTGTATTTGTTTTCAACGCGACAAGGGTTCAAGTGATATAGGCATCTCGATAGCCAAGCGTGGAGAAGGCCTATATAAGACCTCTTGGTTGTATTAAATTGTATTTATTTAACTAACACAGAACCAAAAAATAACCCCAATTTTAATGGCCAATAACTTTTAAATCGTTTAATTATAGAAATCTTCGTTCCATTTTCACATCCAGAACAGCAATCCTGCTAAATTACAATTTAAAATAAAATGGTTTTTTTTTTTTTATATATTTAAGTTTAAAGTGTCCAGATATTAATGTGAAAGGTGTCCTTAAGGATGCTCCCAGATTCGCGTTTTTTTGCATACAGGCAGTAATCTTAAATATACTCATTGAGAGTAATTCATAACTTTTCGATCTTTTGGTTTCTTCCTCCCTATATCTCGCTGTAAATTTAGAGCATGTAACTTGATTTTCAGTTAACTTTGTCCCTCTGCTTTTGTCAAATGCAAAACTATGTGTTCGTCTAAATCACTCGTGTTCCTTTGCAAATAATGGCATACACTGTAATCATGAGCATGTATCGCAATGTCCTAATGTCATTAAACATGTTTACAGAACTGGTCCAATTGTACAGCTAATGCATCATAATGCAATATCATTAAACCGATCACCAGCAGTTCTTACACATTCGAATTCCACACGGCATATGCACCATTCATATAGGTATCAGCATTGACCCAGAGCAGATTTGGGTTTGTCCAAGAGTTTGTTTTGGATTATTGGGGTGGTCTAAAATATCCAGAACTTAACAAAATAACTTGCTGCGAGAAAAGTGAACCACTTTGCATTTTAGTCTCCGCATGATAAATAGCACATGTTAATAATACTTTGGTGGCGATTCACATGACGGATGTTCCATTAACCCCTTACCTTACCTGCCTTTTTCAATGTCACAGGAAATAGTGTTTCGTATGTAGAGTTGATGTCAGTCGAATCTTTGTAATAAGATTTGCATTTCGTCTATGCAACTCGACTACTATATGCAACAGTTTTCAACCACGTTTCAAGACTTGCCAATAAGATATTGATAAACACATTTGTCACTTCACTAATGTGACCTACAAGGGTACATGTCCAAGAGACGTCATAACAATGGGCATATTTAACTTTGGCTCCAGAATTACGGCTGTCGGGAAAGTGTGTAGTCTGTGCACAGATCCCAAAAAGATCGAATTAGTACGACTGCGCGAGAGTTAACGTATCAGTCCGTCCATAGCGAATGCATGCTAATGAAACTAACTCTCAAATATCTCCGGAAAATGAAGGGTTCTATGGAGATTTTGGGCATCAGAGGGTCCGTTACTATGTTTTGGTTTTAAATATGTACCGTATTTGGCTCCTGAAACCTATAGAACCTAGCGAAAAATTACGTTTTTGTCGGGTACGCTTCAGTGCTCGCAAACACGGCAAAGTGAAACATGCAATCGCTACGGGTCGCATCCCTTATTCCCACAATGCATTCGGTATTATTCGTCTTGAGAATTTTCAAACAAACTGGCTTCAATTTACGGTTTTCATTTTAGAAACCGGCTATAGGCCTACGTAACTACCGTACCGCGTGCTCCAGATAGCAGTAAGGCCACTTGCGATTGGATGTCGGTGGAATTTCGGCTGCATCAACAGGTGCAACACTTTAATATGGCACGCCCAACGTATCAAATCATGGCGAGTTTTCCAGAGCATGTCAAGTTTCACTCGCTGTGTATAGAGTTTTCTCGCCATATGTCGAGTGTGCAAAGAGTTATATGTCGAGTTGACAGCGCTATATGTCCAGTTGCCCTCTAACATCGAGTGTGTGCTCTCTATATGGTGAGTTGACATAAATCATGTCCAGTTCAAAATCTCGACATTGAGTTGTTCTCAACATGAGAAAATTCGACATGATTTTGGTGTATGTGTAAAAAAAATGTTCGAGTTTGCTCAGGTTGAGAAAAAAACTCATGTCGAGGTTGCGCATGTTGAGAAAAAAATCATGTCCAGTTTGCACATGTTGAAAAAAAAAATCATGTCCAGTTTTTTTTTAAACTCGGCATGATTATTCTGGACATGATTTAGTCTGGACTGATTTATGAAAAATCGGCACACATAGAGTTCAAACTGGATCAGGCAGCGCTGTAAACTAGACATATAGCGGGGTATACAATCGATATACACGCGCATGAAATCGCCATGAATTTGATACGTGGAGCGTGCAATACTTTAAAGCTATCACTATGATTAGTGCTATTGGAACCATGTGTGAACATTTCATTGCTGTGGATGAGACTACCAAACCACGCGGCACTCTTAGCTGCAATGGGGAGTGTACAGTAACAGGTACAAGGCCACGGGGGAGTTATACACTGGAAGATATTGTGGTAAAACAAGACATCCTTCGGGTAGGAAAAAGGCTGGATATTTTGTCGGGATTATTGGAAACGGGTTAGTAATTACAATACGACTCCAAATCAACAAGGTCAAAGGTAAATAAAATTTAAAAGTATGGTCCACGCGTCTTATTTTAATGCCACTTTATTATACCATTTTCTGCTCAATACAGACTACTTGGGTCCAAGCTCCGGAATACATCATCGAAGAAACGCCAAGGGGGCGAAAAACAACGACGCACGGACAGTGATGATTTCCAGGACTGGATCTTCTGCAGAGATAAGTGTATCAAAATCAATGAGTAATTTACTACGGCCTTATCTAAGGTGGTTTACATCGAAGGGCCTGCACCCAAAAATCCAGGGGAAAGAAAATGACCCCGGTGTTAGCGTGTTCGCGGTTTACTATAATTTATCATTAAACACTTTACTCCAAAAGGCTCTATGGCGAACATGCAAGGTACATCTCGTCACTGAATACCCATAGTAACATTTTGCCAACTTTATAGTCGTGTCCACCACGGTCGGACTAAGTCACTTAATACCGGTAGTAATGAACTCGGGTCGGTTATTAACGTCGGACTTTAAGTTGCCGTGTGGACGCGCACTGAACGGATTTAAATCCTGTCGGTCTTACTATCGGACTTAAATTAGGTAGTGTGGCCGCGATTTAACTTAAACGGTATTGGCTTAGATCCGACATAACTTAAGTCCGATAAGCTAATTTCCGGTATTAGCTACCGTAAAGGGGCCATTTGGCAACTGGCTTCGGAGTTAATAAACTGTCACCCAAAGAAGGTTAGTAGAAATCATTCTTAAAATGAAAGAAAATGTGCAAACATCTTACTTATCGAACTATGTTTTACTCATGCACAGGACCCTAAACACCATGACCATTTCAATGGTAATAATGGCGAAGGGGAGGAGAGGGGAGGGGAACGAGAGGGGAAGGGGAGGGGAACGGGAGAGGAGGGAAAGGGGAGGAGAGGGGAGGGGAATGGGGAGGGGAATGGGAAGGGGAGGGAAGGGGAGGGAGGGGATTGGGGAGAGGAATGCGATGGGGAGCCGGGGGAAGGGGAGGGGGAATGGGTAACTCAAGCGTGCATTTAAAATATGCAAAAAATCACCTGCAGAAAATAAGAAACTTTCTGAAATGCAATGACAAAACAAACTGAGGAATGTTGAAATAATAAATTTAAATAAAGTGATTAGTAGCAGAGCATGTTATAACATAAGATAAATGCAATAAATATAAACGAATGAATGCCCATGAAGGAAAGAATACATGAATGGATAAAAGGAATAAATTCCAAACTTACCTTTTTAGTAAATTAAATAAAAATAAACAAAAAGGAACGACGAAGAAGGGAAGAGAAGGGAGGGAGGAGAAGGGGGAAGGGGAGTTAGGGGGTTTTTTAGGTGAGGGGAGGGGAAGAAGAAGAGAGGAGAGGGGTGGAGGGGAAGAAAGTGAAAATGAATGAGAGGGGAGGGGGAGGCGCGAAAGTGGAGTGTGAAGGGGAGGGGACGGTAGAGTTTTGTTTTTTTGGAAGGTAGAGAGGGAGGGGAGGGGCGGAGGAGAAAGGGGATGGGAAAGGGAGGAGCGTAGAAGAGTGGAGGGGAAGGGTAGGGTATAAAACATTTACTAAGTGAAATTGCTGAAAATGTGAGAAGGAACATGAAGATTATGTTTGCCCTCAAATCGGAAAAATGCACTATTTTTGTAAGCTTTTATTCCTGTAAAATATTCACAATTATAACATTTTTTTCTTTTTGCAGACAATTTATTGTTTCAACCCCTTCATCAATAATATTGTATAACTGCCACAAATTGCACTCCAATATGCTACACAGTAATGAATCCCAGAATTGCCAGGTGTACTATATCGCCAATTGGCGGAATTATACGCAGCACATGACTGGCATAATTTGTCGATGGTACTACCACACAATTTTTAATAAAATATTAAGATTTTCTTTCAATACAAGAAATATTCACCAAGTTGCATTGATTCTGCTGACTCAGTACGGTGACATCTCATGTCATGCGCCACAAAATGGGCGTTGGGGGAAAGTTCCCGGTTGTTCAATCGCCGACTATTCAATTACGTGCACGTGCGAGACGGATATACATGTATAGAGGTCAGTGTTCGAAACATTCAGAATGCTGAGCGAGCTTTCCATCAGTGGGAGTAAACGAGTCGATTTAGACCTCTATTCAAGTTTGGGCAAGGACCTGTAGATGTCTCCCTTGCAATAGATGGCCAAAGATTAATTTTCCCCCCGAATACCGTGGCGTATCCAGGATTTTGGCAACAATGTAGGTTTGGGAAACGTTTAGGTACTCGCCTTCGCTTGCCGGCTGATTATTTCTTTGAGTCGCAAATGAGACGGTGTCAGCCTTCTGGCATGCTGTAAATATAACATCACAACACCCAATTCTCCCTGGCTCTTCTCTTTCCTCCCTTTTCGTTGCCCCCTTTTTCTCCCTTGCCTTCAAAATGTCTCCCCATTTTTTCCAAGGGTGCCAGAGTCGCCCACTTCGCCCACCCCGACTAACACCACTGCTTTCCGTGTTTTACTTCAGAAAAGACGAAAATGCCACCGTTAGTTCCGATAGAACGCGTCCACACGTACTTTACTAATACCGGTATTAAAGTTACGACCGGACTTAACCATGCTCTTCTTCGGCATTAAATCGTCGGACTTAAGCCAAGTTAGGTCCGATAGATTAACCCGAACTGCGGCCGTCCACACGGCAAATTTATATCCAACACTAAAACTGATCAATTTAGGTCCGGTATTAAGTGACTTATGTTCGACCGCATGTGGAGACGATTACAATGGGGTACAATAGGCGCGAGGGGAATTAGTGGATTTGTTTTTTTTAATTCCCTCGGACTTAGTTAATACCGGTAATAACTACACGTGTGGACAGACTGGACACGACTTATGACCCGAAAATTTTGAGTTTTCTCAATTACGTAACAGGTAGGGAGGGTTCGGCTCTTGAACGAAACTTAAGTTATGATCTTTTGGGTTGTACACTAACGGCTTGTCATTTGCAATATGTACATGTAGAAACTTAATTCCATGTCGACGAGTTATTTTGAAAGTGTCGATTAGATCCAAAATATTTTGATTGAAGTTAACTCATGTATTTAGAGTATCTGTGCAGTCTATTTGATATATTGTGCATATTGAACGAGGCTTTCTCGCCGTCGTCTGCGAAAGGTCCCTGAGATGCAGAATGTTTTGAACTACTACAAAATACCATTGTCTAAAATTTCATTTTGTAATGTATAGAACCACTTGCTTGGCGGTACTCTTCCACCGGCGTAAGTTGTACGACTAAAACGTATCAAAAAATGCATCACTTGTGTAAATCCTTCAGACATGTCCATGGCCTTACGTTACTGTCTAAATCTAATATCAATTTACTGATGGTTTCTATATAAATTGGAACTATTAACACGAAAATAATTTGAAAATGAAGGAAAGGCTGGGAATAAGACTTCGGCTTGGTACTGTATGGCCCTTCCATCGTGTTAAAATGTTTTGAGTGCTTAATATAAGTTACGATCCATTTTTCTGGAAATGTTCCAGTGTCTTGAGGAATATAAGCGAATCGGGAAAGAGTTCCATAGGTACCCCCTCTTTAAAATTGTAAAGGGAAACAAATGATTTTATACTAGATGGCGTTACACTAACAAATACCAAAACCCTAAGGGCAAAAATGGAAAGATTTTGTTAACATTAGAAGAGGGATACATATGGAACTCTGGCCGCGAATAGTTGTCAACAATTAGCAACGACTTCTTAAAAGAAAGGGGAAAAATCACTCTGAATTCGGAGTAATTTTAGAACTCTAATTCGAGTGGCTTTTAGCTCTGAAGAGCGAGAAATGCAGCCTGACACGTAAATCGAGGTTAACCGAGCTCCACTCTGTTAACGAGTAGCTCAAAATGCCAATCTCGTCGGAGTGAAGCCCACTCTGAGGATCTTATCGAGCGGCTTTTCGCTATAAAAGAGTGAGAAAACGCTCTTTGTCGGAGTGAACTAATAGCCATTCAGAACCCGCCGCAAAGCGCGTGATTATTTTCGAACCAAACATGCGGCCGCGTTAGCGAGACTGTCCCGCAAAGGGTTGACCGAAGTTGACAATTGTGAAGAAATATAGTATCTTACGGGTGAGTATAATGTATGTGTCTGTCATCAATTCATCGCATTGACAGAAAGTGTGGAGAAGCATTACTGTAATATCACTAGTAAAAACGGTGTCTGCGCGGCTAGGCTAGGCCTGCGATGTACGAAACGAACAATCGTGCATGTCACGGGCATGCCTTGCATGGTCATTGCCATGCCACAATGGTGCATGTAACTGAATATGCCAGTAATGCGCCACAATATCAGGGGTGGTACAGTGATCCCACTGTGCTGACACGACTCAGAATTGGCAGCCTTTACGGATCAAAGTGCATGTGGTACTGTGCTTATTCCGTAAGGCTGCTAAATCTGAGTGTTGTCCGGCAAAGTGGGGTCAGTAAATGTGGTACCAACCCATTCATTCATGTCATGATGCTATGAATTGTGACCTACACATACAAAATACTCGACCAAACAAAAAAAATTCAAAGATCGCCCACTCCAAAGAGTGAATTGGCAAGTTCACGCTTTCCCCCACAGCTCTTAAAGAGGATAGTCACTCTAAAAAAGGAGTGATCACTCGCTCTTTGCTTAGAGTTACTCTGAAAAGATGCTGTCACTCAGCTGGGCTCTTTTTTGGAGTGAGATTTCAATCTTTCGTGTATTGGTTACTCTAATCCCAATTAAAATGTAATCAAAGTTATACGATACATTATAACAATCTAAACATTTTTCAATAAGGGGTCGTATAAACCTGCCCTTTTCCCAACACTTTTCCAAATAGGATTACAAAAGTCATTCTGCAACGATTTTTTATCGCAACCATTGTCCATCTCTTACAAACTTTACCCATTTTCCGATCCAAATATCCGTTTCAAGTGTGTTATATTACAGCAATCAGCACGGACTGTCCGACTAAAGTTGTCGCTACAGCAACAGAAACCGCAGATTATTCCGTAAGGAAGACCATCAAATTTGCACCTTATCAACTCGAGAAAGCAGGGGATATCACTATAGAGGACGATGATGACGAAGAGTTCAGGGAGTTTTTCTGATGACAATAGTCACTTGATTCCAGGGAGTGAATATACAGTGCGAGTGGGGACGTACATTCCGGAATGATTGTAAGTGGAAAGGACATAGATGTCGGCTTCGGGCCCATGTTTTAATTGTGAAAAATATTGACATTATAATTAATATTTAATTTTTGGTTTTTTTTTTTTTTTTTTTTTTTTTTTTTTTTTTTTTTTAATTTTTAAAATTATAAGCCTATAGTCAAGTATATGGCCACACTAAATTCTTAAAGGATCGAGAATCAAAAAGAGTTACCAGTTGTCACGGGACAGTCCGAAAAATGGGGAGGACATTTTTTTCAAGAATAGGACCCACTAGAGGTAGTCTAAAAATCATTGATTATGGTTGATTAATAACAATTAGGCCTATCCATCAAAATTTAAGAAGAAAAACATTAAAATAAAGTTATAGATTATCCAAAATGGGAGTGCGGGCTACGGAATCTTGTTTTTGTGTCGACTGCCCTAAGGAGAAGACACATAGGATCCACTTTGTCCACTGTAGTTGTCCGTTGTTGAAAAAAGGTGAACGTTTGCCTGTGGAATACTCATACTTTGGATTTAAAAACCGATGGGTAACAGTGCAAAAATGCATCCCCCATTTGTTGATGAGGTCAAAGGTCACATGACAAGGTCAAAGGTAAAGCTCAAGTGATGCAAGTTGTAAAAGATGAATGTGCGAAATTAACATCTATTTGAAAAGTGAAGTTCAATTGGAACCAAACTTGAATATAGTGCACATGGGATCCCTCATTTGTTAAAGTCATATATCAAGGTCCAAAGGTCTTTAAGGTAAAGTTGTTAAGATAGGCTGAAAATGGTAAAGTGACCTCATTTGGAACCAAACTGGTGTTATGCAGTTACATGCAAATCATTTGTTTGAGGTCCAAGGTAACATATCAAGGTCAAGGTCATGTGGGCCTATAATTCACTAACCGCGACGGCAGGCGATACAAGCGGTCCAAGGACCGACGTATTTTTAATACGGCCAAAAACAATGAATCTCAATATGGAATTGCTGAAAATGTACCTAGAGTCTTAATATCCAAATGATTGTGTTTCAGAAACCAATATATAGTGTGTAATCTAGCGTTAGCCCACATTTACAATTGATGCTTGGCATTTAAAGAGTACCGAATTGACCACAAAATTACTATCTGTATGTTTATAAGATTTCTCTTCACTCGGATCTCAAAACCACATTGCACTTTTTCGGTTGCCTTTTTTTAGATTGTTCTCATGTCGATACACCTGCTTCAACAACGGGTAATGCCGACGAGTCACAGGTGTGACGATGTTATATACGTGGGTCCATGGTTTGTGGGATCAGCCGGCTATTCCAGCGTAATCGATCTTGACGTTCAACCAGATGTCGCATGGGTCTGCTGATGATATCAACATCTGGCTGACTGAAGAACGCATGACCAAAATTCAATTGGAGAAATTACTATGGAATAGGGAGTGTTGAGATGTGGGATACCAGTGAGTCGGTATTTGAAATTTTCAGAATGCCAAATGAAGCACGGGTCTAGAAAACAAAAGGATGTGCTCAAAGAGAATCTCATTCAGCCCTACGTGTCCTGTATGGTTTCCATACCAACAGTAATGACTAGGAAAATCTGATTTGACCATTAGGTTGCTTAACAGTATCACAAGTTTAAAGAAGGTTTGATTGAACGAAGGGGACGGGATTGTTTTTGTGAATTCTAAAAATTGGTCATAATTGCATGACCCATAGTTATTTGCTTAGAAATGAGCCAGTCCCTCATCCTTGGGACTGTGCTCTTTCTGTGAAACATGTTTTACTTGAGTGTGCGTTGCTTATGTGCTTATACGTAAAAAATTAGCGTCCCAATATTGAAAAGGCATTTCAAGATATTAGGCCTCTAGGTGATTAATTTCCTGAAGGAGGCGAATTTGTTTTCACGTTGCTAACTTTTTAAAATATGCACTAGAATTTATGGGGTATGTTTTAAAGGTTGAATTTGTTTAGGGGTTAGATGTTTTTAATAATTAAGGGACACGATACAACCCAATTGTATGGGAGTTGTCGTTAAACTTTAATACTCGCTCACTCACCCTTTTAAAAATGTTGACTAGAATTTAATGGCGGGTTGTTTAAAGGTTGTTGAATTTGTTACATGTTTTTATCTTAAGGACGCGATATGACGACCAATTGTGTTAAATTTAATAATAACGAGTTTAAGGCATGTTAACATGCACTGTTAGACACTGTAAAAATATTTTTGTAGATTCCTGATTAGCAAATCGCAGTGCCTTTTTTTAATGCCTTTTTGTAGACTGTGCTCATGTCGATACACCTGCTTCAACAACGGGTAATGCCGACGATGTCACTAGAGTTGACGATGTTATATACGTGGGTCCATGGTTTGTGGGCTCAGCCGGCTATTCCAGCGAAAAAAAAAAAAAAAAAAAAGTTCCATGGGACCCCCACTAATTAACTCATTAACGGCTTGGCCGATTTTAATTATTTTGGTATGAAAAGAAGCGCATTTAAAAGTCAGACAATTACAAAAAATTTCGGCGCAAAAATCCCGCGCGTGAAGCGGCCAGCGCGAAAACAAATTTTGGGGGTCCCTAGGAACCCCCCCTTGGTCACTTAAGTGTTAATATCCAAATGATTTAGTGTTTCAGAAACCAATAATATAGTAATCCAGCGTTAACCCACATTTACAATTGACTGCTTGGCATTTAAAGATGTACGAATGACCCCAAAATTACTATCTGTATGTTTATCAGATTTCTCTTCACTCGAGCTCAAAACCAATTGCACTTTTTCGGTTGCCTTTTTGTAGACTGTGCTCATGTCGATACACCTGCTTCAACAACGGGTAATGCCGACGATGTCACTAGAGTTGACGATGTTATATACGTGGGTCCATGGTTTGTGGGCTCAGCCGGCTATTCCAGCGTAATCGATCTTGACGTTCAACCAGAGTCCGATGGGTCTGCTGATGATATCAACATCTGGCTGACTGAGAACGCTGACCAAAATTCAATTGGAGAATACTATGGAATATGTGAGTGTTGAAGATATGGGATACACGCGAGTCGGTATTTGAAATTTGCAGAATGGCCAAATGAAGCACGAGTCTAGAAAACAAAATGGATGTGCTCAAATATGAATCTCCATTCAGCTACGTGTTCCTGTATGTGTCCATACCAACAGTAATGACTAGAAAAATCTGATTTTGACCTTATTTAGGTTGCTAACAGTATCACAAGTTTAAAGCAGGTTTGATTGAACGAAGGGACGGGATTGTTTTTGTGCATTCTAAAATTGGTCATACTTGCATGACCCATAGTTATTTGCGTAAAAATGAGCCAGTCCCTCATTCCTTGTGACTGTGCTCTTTCTGTGAAACATGTTTTACTTGAGTGCGTTGATTATGTGCTTATACGTAAAAAATATTATAGCGTCCCAAATTTGAAAACATTTCAAGATATTAGGCCTCTTCAGGTGATAAATTTCCTGAAGGAGGCCGATCTGTTTTAATGTTGCCAACTTTTTAAATATGCGACTAGAATTTACTGGTGTGTTTTATAAAGGTTTTGAATTTGTTTAGGGGTTAGATGTTTTTAATATTAAGGACACGATACAACCCAATTGTATGGAGTTGTCGTTAAACTTTAATACTCGCTCACTCACCCTTTTAAAAATGTTGACTAGAATTACTGGCGTATATGTTTCCTAAAGATTTTGAATTTGTTAGTTGCATGTTTTTATCTTAATGACGCGATATGACACAATTGTGTTAAATTTTAATACTCACGAGTTTTAAGGCATGTAAACATGCACTTGTTAGACATGTAAAAATATTTTTTTTAGATTCCTAATTAGCAAATCGCAGTGCCTTTAATGGATTTTTCCTGCTGCATAGTTTATCACCTCCATTGCCGACAAATTACCTGTATGTCTTTAGCCTCAATATTAATCTGCTTTTGGGTGTTTGTGTAAAATACCCCTATTCCAAAGGCCTAGACTATCATTTGCAAGCAAATTGAAATTTCATATTTTGTAAAAGGTGCCAGTGTCGTTTTACTACCCGGATTCTAGCCACTTCCTGTCACGTTCAGGCGGTTTATAGCACACCCATGCCAGTAACATTATTTTTCCCATGTTAGTCGCGGTTTATCCCTTAAAGAGACACTGGCACATTTGAAAAATAGTGCGCCCTCAAGATTTTTAAAAATCGATATTTTTGCGTGGTTGTACGGCTTTTATATACAAGCCCTCACCCGAAATCAGCTTCCTTAAGGGTAAACAGAACGATTTTAAAATTTAACGTCGCCGGCGACGTTAAATTCAGCATACGACGAAAATGGCGTTTAACACAAGAACACGCACACCGTATGCATGTTTCCCACGCTATGAACACTGTTTGATCGGTCTATAACCTTTGTGGTTTTAATATCAGCGAGTACGAGTCAAAAATATTCATGTAATATACACATTTGTTGATTAAAGTTATGGGAAACTTAAAAGTTGGCCTACAAATTACCTGGATGTCTTTATCCTCATATCATGTCCCCATCTGTTTTGGGGTATGTTATTTTTATGTGTAAAATATGTTCTTTTAATGGCCTAGACTATCATTTGAGGGCAAATTGAAGAAATTTCCATATTTGGTGAAAAGTGCCAGTGCCGTGTAAAGCAAATTTGGCACATTTTTGAAGGCGCCCCCAATTTTCAAAATTTGATATTTTTGACACAGTTACGGTGGTAATTATCTAGGAAAATATAACTGCGAACGAAGAATGCTAAAAAAATGCGTATTTATCACAAAATAAGCGATTTGATTTAGAATTGGTATCCCAGATTGGACTACCGGCAGAGCTGGAAATGCTAGTTATGAGTCCGTCCATGATGAAATAGTGCCAACTCGAGAAAATAACCTCTAAAGTGACTTGCACCGAATATAAAACAAAAACTAATGGATGAGGTCGTAGACAAGTACATGGCGCTAATTTTCCCGGCTATGGGCCTTTCCAGCAGCCGTGGAATTATTATCGGGGATCCCCGATAATAATTATTCTTGTACCAAACTTCTTGGTTGTGACACATAGACATTTCGAGCTTAAACCATTCACAGGCAGTTTCCTAGCAAGTTACAATGCAAACCGTTTGTATAAAACTCTCAAAATTTTTGAAACATGGGGGCGCCCTTCAAAAAAAATGTGCCTAATAATTGCTTTAATGCATTTGAGTATTATGCACGTCACTGAGAATATTAGTAAAGTCTTATTCGACTCATTCAATATTAGTCGAGCACATTTTTTTATTATCCACAAAATAGTGCTAAAAAGGTTTGAATTAAAAAGGAATGTTTAAAGATTTTCGGATTAAATTTCATAATTCCAAATATTTCTACAACTTTAAAATTTAGACTTTTTTTAATTACAAAATTCGTCAAATGACCAATGTGTACTTATATCATGTTTGTGCTTGACAAACCAATTCTATACTCCATCTATCTTCCTCGAGTCAGTGACGTCAGCGCGTTCAAACCGATGTTTGCGTGTGCATTTTCGCACCGCCTTTATACGCGCGCGTGGATTTGCCAGCGCTTTGAATTAACGCCCGCGTTTTCTTGCTGCGGTCACTGCATAATACCCTGACGTCGCGGACTCGAGGAAGATAGATGGAGTATATTCGTCTTTAATTAGTCAATTTGTAATTTGACAAATTGAAATTAGTCAGTCATTAATTTGTCATTTTAAAGTGCAAATCTAGAGGTAGTGAAAAATATTTTGTAATCATGAAAACAGTTTAAATGTAGGAAGGTGATTGTCCAGCTAGCAAACATGTTTCCAAGCATTGAAGTACAATATGAATGATAAAAACAACTGATTGGATTTTTAGTCGAAGACATTTTTTGAGTAATTAAATTCTCCAGTGATTTGACATTTGTATCCATTTCCATTGTAGTGTTGAGGACACAATTGAGGAATACTCACACTGGAGGTGGGGGACTGAGGAGACGGCCCATTCAATTTTGTTTTAAAGATGGCGTTAATTACCTGGTGGATCGAAGCTTGGTGGGGCGTTCTCAAACGACAGCGGCGACCGGAACAGTATCGGACGTGTTACAACCTCTAAGAACAGTTTTACGCTCGAATATATCGAACCAACGGGAACTGTGATTTTGGAGGTAGGCCGAACAACCAACAGGCCGGTACTCTGGGAAAGTAGTGGGTGCTTCGATAAACGTTGCGATGTAAGTAACCTTTCGTCTCAGTGGCAATAGCGAATTCGCGTCTTGGAAAGTATGCGGATTGCGTAAAGTAAATGTTTAATATTTTGTACTTTATTAGGAAGTATTTGTAGCCTAGGACGTCTCGGTGTATTACTCTAAATTATGATTTTTTTTTACGTCTTAATAGACTGATATTGGGAACAAACTTACGGTTTTAACCTTTAACGGGTTTATGAACAGTTAAGTTTCTTAACACATTTTAATATTTTAATTAGTAGTTTGTAATGTCTTTTTCAAATCTAAAAAATGAGTGCACTGCAAATGAGTGTTAACTTTAAAAGATACGACGACATCCAGAAAGAAAAGAAACGCCCTCAATTTTTTTTGAAACCGGGTTTTCTGCATTTTTTGGTATGCTTACCGTGTATTAGATCAACATGAAATAAAGACCTAATATCGTTTTGTAATAAGAACTTCTCCAACGCATGTTTTTTTAATAGGGGACGATTAGGATAGCAGGCAAATTCAAAACAAGTTTGCGATTTTCTTTTGTACTGTTTGTCCAATAAATCTTATATACGTTTCTGGTATGTGGTACACAATCGTTTCCAGTGCAATTTGAGAGAATTTGATCCTAACAAATGGCCGACTCAGATTTTCGAACTGTGTATTACAAATAGTCAAATGGAACAAGTCTCCTAAAATCAATTCAAGTCGATATATATCGGATGCAGGTAAACATTTGAATATAACAAGACCATAGGATGCCTCTGTATAGCTCTGCTCTAGTACTAAAAATCTGATCTTGATTTTCTATATGAGGACATCTTTTGAGCTTGGCATGTCAGTTGTTGGTATTGTGGACAAGCAATGAGGCGTCTACAAAAAACACGATATGTTAGAAAATTGAGGGGCACCATCCTGTGGAAAATATCGGCTTCTTCTTGACTTTAATTTTATCACCTCCTGGAAATGATGGGGATGGACCCTACTGGTGCAAGAGTACATTTCGATGGTAAAGGTGCCCCCATCCGATTACAACTGGTGTTCAGTTCATAGGAAGCGCCGTCAAACATAATTAAAGAATTTAATTTGAATCCGAAATACCATTTTAATCTGAGCAGTAATTACGTAATGGGTATATTACAAGGAAACCCATATAGAGTACTTTACAAACTTTACGGTTGAAGTAAAACTCATATTAATATGTAACTAAATGGGAAAGCACCCTAATACTTGCAGGATTGAGATTAGAAAATAAGTTGTTTAATGATACCAAAATCTAAGGTTTGAAGGTTTTTTTTTTTTTAACGAAAGGATCGAGGAGGAGGATCGGCTAGTGCCTTTTTAAATACCACCATTGATATTGGTTTAAAATTAACAAATTCTGGTGTTACAAGTATGACGGCTAGTGTTAATTTTACCCACACGGGTCGGTGTTTAATATTGTAACACTGCCTGTGGCCAAATGTACACGAGTGTTAACACCCTGGACTGGGGATCGCACCCTGTTTACAAACCAAACTTGGTGTTGACATTATCAGGTATAATTTTCAGATTCAATGTGAATTTAGATTTTGTTGCCAATAAAATTTAGGCCATTTTGAGTTGATTTTATGACTAGATTTGAAAATGATGTCCCCATGTTCAGAAATGTTTTAAGATAAGACTCGCCACCATGCCTGTTATCACAACATTTCTTCCGAATGATATTATATGGCCTAACGGCCAGGGAAAATTCGTGATGGTAGCCTTATGGTATTTAATTTTAAAGCTAAGACGGCCCCAAAGATGGGTATGTATTGGTAGAAAGATTGGTACATAATCGGTATTTATTGGTTGCTGATCGGCGGCTGCTTTCGCCAGTTTGATCTCAGCAATGGGCTTGCGCTTTGCTTTTCTAAATTGGGTTGTCTAAAACTTGGGTTTTCAGTTTCCATCTAATAGGACCCCTTTGAGAACCCGAGCAGTCGTCGTGTGGAATCTTAATTTGTGACTCTATCTCAGACTGACCCTGGATGACAGTCTAATCCAAAGTATGCAAATTAGCTCAAAATAAGTGTACCGAACGAAGAAAACCATATTTTTTTTATCAACGCGAAAAAAATAAAACTGACAAGACCTTTCCTTTGTATTTGAAAAAAACTTTCCACGTATCATTTTAGAGTCAAACAAAGAGTGAAATTCGGATCTTAAAAATAAACCGAAAACGACCAAGCCTAATATTTTTCCACGTTAACGTGTTAATAAACTAATGCTCAAACCAGAGTAGCAATTGGTTTGCAGTGCAATGTTATTTTGCTAAAGATATTCATTTACATTTCATACAATTTCATCCCGAGAAGTTCCAACATTCTTAAGAGCAGATTCGCCAGGGTACATAGTTGGCCGTCACCGGATAAAGCTATCGATGGGAATAGAGATGACGACTTTGTACATATTGGAGGATGTTTTTATATCAAGTATGTATATTTGCTGCAATTTTAACTAATGGTATATTTATGTTCAAAAATTCGTTTCGTGGGCGACTTAAAAAAGCTGGTTTCTCTGCATATATCAGTACCAGCATTTTTTGGCATTTCGACCTACATATGGTTCAAAATTGTTGGAACCACTTTGTGCAGATTTGGTTACCGCCCCCCATTTCAATGTGCTGAGCACGACACAATGAGAATCTCGCATCTAATTTTCAACACTGATGGGAGGGGATGGGGAAGAGGGAAAAGAAAGTTAGTTACAAGCATTTCAAGCCTATTATCACTTCATAGCTGCAATTTAACGGTTCAAGGACTTATGAACAAGATTGTAGTATCTAGGTTTTAGCCTTTTCAGATTGAGATCTGGATCGCAAACCCTGTTCCAATTTTTTTGAAAACCTTGTTACCGAGAAGAAGCGTTATATATCAAAATCTGCATTCTCGGGGATAAACCCAAGAAAACGGATTTTGTTAAAACCACCATCGATTACAAAATCGCGCCCTTAATTTTTCAAGTCATTTTTTTGCAATGTTTGTTTGGAAATGGTTGTAGTAACGACCCCTGTAAATGGGACCAAAGCTTAAAACGTCACTGTCCAAAAAAATAAGATGAATTTTACTAATAAGTCTGATCACCCTTTTTATTAGTGAAAGTCCGTAAAATGACATCTTCAAGCCCGCTTTTTAAACCATGTTTGTCTGTTTTTCACAAAGAATGGTCATTTTAACACCATATATTACTAACTAGCAATTTGGAGGAAAACTGGGGAATTTGGAAAAAATTGGGCTTTTTAAAAGATCTTCGCCTCAGAAGTTTGGATCATCCAATTTTCGATTCAAACATTGGAGCCTGGAGGGTTGCTGTTACATTACTTTTGATAATGAAATGTATGTATGTGAAACAGGTAGTACTTGAGGTGCGTTGATTATGCGCTTATTCGTAGAAAATATTAGTGTCCCACGCTCCACCCCGCCCCCCCCCCCCACGCATTGCAACTTCAAGAATTAGCCTTTTCAGTGATAAATTCCTGAAGGAGGACTGATGTTTAAAGTAACTTTTAAAAAATGTGGACTTGAATTATTGTGTCTTTTTATAAAGATTTGTTTTAAAATGTATCGACACACTTGTGGTGTCGTTAAAATTTAATACTCACTCACTCAACCCATTCTTTCCAGGTGCAGTTACAAATCCGTGGATTCAAATAGATCTTGGTCGAGAGTTTGACGTCAATGGTTCTCATAGATATCTCCAATCCATCTGACTCGGGAACATAGGACGGTGAGATAAATACCTTCAAAAGATCCTTCAATTTTCTTGACAGAACGGCTTCCTTCAGTAGATCGTAAAACAATCGTTCACTTTAAACACAACAAACACTGACGCTTTCGCACGCATGTGTTAAAACACCTGCACATCTTATTTGTAGTTGTTGGACACTTCGAGAGCGCTTGGTTCCCGCCACTCAATTTAATATTGCATGTAGCATACTTTGTCCAATTTAGCTGTATGTTTTCAAACACTATGGAGGGAAAGAAAGGAATGAGTAGCATGCCCTTCAAATCAAGCCTATATCTCTTGCACATAGCTGCAAGATTAGCAATGTGTCAAGGAACCTTAAGAAGTGGTTGGGGCAATGCCAGAAACGTACAATAGATTCCTCATATTAAGGTGGGGGGGGGATTGGTTTAACTTGGCGGATAATCGCAGTTCTGCCGAAAGTCGCCAAATTAAATCGCTAACACTTGCACATAATCATGACCTGTCGTTCTCTACAAAAAACAGTACACAGGCGTTTTGCTATATATCGCCCTATTGAATTCCCTTGTTTAAATTCATAATTTAACACGGAAAAGTTAAAATTAAGTGCGGAAAGAAAACCAGTTCACTAGGATATCACTAAAGGATGGTTATGTACCTCGGCGTTAAATCCGAACCCTAAATCCCGACCCATCAATCTACACCCAGATGGTTGTCTGAACCAATTACAATGACTATACTTACATAAACACGTGCCAGTACTTAAAGGGAAAAAAAATAGGGATAGGCACAAACATTTCATAATTTGATCAAAATTCCTTGAAGTACATAGCAGTTTGTAGGGCTAAAATGATTTTAAGCGTTTATTAAGTTTATTTTCTGGTTGGGGAAATCTTTCATTCCAGTGCAGTGCAAACAAACTCGAAGCTGGCGTTCAGTTCAATAATGCTGATCGAAGTAAGAACCATTTCTGAAAGCCTTTGAAGTTAATATATTTATATTAATAAACGATTTCACATTCTTCCACTTCAGCCGATTGGTTGGATAATGCGGAAGTATACGTTGGCTACTGTCCTTCGACATCGCATTGCCCTATCACCAGTAACAACCAGTGTGCTTCCGACATAGGAGACGTAGTGGCGAAATGTCAAAGAAGTTACTTGTACTGGAAACAACTATGGAAGATTATCGTATACATATAAGGACTACCACTGCGGAACAGATTAATCTCTGCGAGGTGGAAGTTTATGGAGACGACGGTTTATTTAAAAGGACTACTTATGGCTCAATTCTATTACGTTTTTTGAAAAAAAACAGCAATATAAAAATCTACATTTTAGGACAGGATATGTTAACGTATTGAATGGCATATGTTAAAGGCAATGGTCAAAGGTTACCCGATTTAGATTTAAACCCTATTCCTTTATACTAAAATATGCTTTTGACTAGAGTTGGAATATCAATTTTATACAAATAGTCTAACATTTTGACTAAAAGTTAGCAAATTTTGTACAAGTACTATAAAATATTGTCACCGACTTTTAGTGACTATCTATTAATATGTGCACATTACCGCGAAACTTTCTATCTCGGTTGCTTTTGATTTATGGGGAGAATATTTGTTAAAGCTTGCAGTTTCAACGGGAAAGTTTTTAAAAAGAGGTGGAAAAAAAAAATGATACATCACTGTTAACTAGCATTACGAAAAGTTTGTTAGCGATATTTTGTAAAAATGACATAATTTGAATGGGACTAAAACATTTTCAAATACGGGTCTGCTCTTTCAGGCGAAGTACTAAATTATGGCACATGGCGGATCCAAACTTAATTCATTAAACTTGATGTTTTACGTATATTGCATTTTTCAGTTACCCCTGGCATGAGACGAGGTAGAATTGAGGCTTTCACATTTGAACTCGATGAAAGCTACGCTGTTACCATTACCGCGAAAAGAACAGGCCCACGCCCTCACTTGTACCACCGCTGGTAAGATAAGACCTATCAAAATTTATAGGTAGTCCAATTAAAGGGGCACGACGATTTTCACTAACGGGTGTCCCTAAAAATTTCTGATTTTTGCACTGGTGCTATTTTCAATCAAAAAATAATCCCATCTGAAGGATTAAGCCTTAGAAAGTATTTTTCTGTATTGTGAAATTTCTATTTCCTTTTCAATACGAATTCAGCATGTTCTACTGAAATAAACATAAGTCCCCCATTTGTTTTTCCACTTTTAAAAGGGGCATTTCGTGATCCAGTCTCGTCCCCCCCGACTTGCTAAAAAGTTGAGATTTTTTAGTCATCTAAACCGTTCGCCTTGGTAATCCATGTGTACCTAATCTTGCGTCCAAATTCTGGTCCAATCTGTAAGAAATTCGCATTTGTATTTTCTGTCCGAAACGGTCAGAAATTACAACACAGTGGCCTATGGGACCGTGGGACAACGAGCATTTGCTCATACAAAACCGCAATATCGGAATCAACTCTAATTTTGTGCATAAGCTTCTCTCAAGGATTCCATTGCACAATGAATAAAACAGGTGCTGGAATCACGAAATGCACCTGTAAGACGTTCAGTAACCAAAAATAAAAGGTACGAAATCTATATGAAAACATTTAATGTGTTAATTTTTTGAAAGATTTCTACACCGATTCGATAACTGTCCCGGGTGGAAATTCGAACGACTTCACCGCTGTTCGTCAACGTCTCCACACACATTTGAATGGGAGCAGATGACGATACTACTTTGGAGATGAGAAAACATACACATAACAATAAACGCGACACGGAATGTGAACATATTGTAAACTTTGTAAAGTGGTACTGACTAAGGTCAATGAGACTCTTGGAGATCAATCCTGCTCGCACAGTCCCTCCATTATTGATGATGACTGTAAGTCCTATGTACAATTACCGATCACTAATCGGGATTATTGACTTTAACCAAATAATATTCTAAATGCAACTAGAATTCAAACTATATAGTTTATCCATCTTCAAGTATAGCTACCTTTTATTCAAACGTGCCCGTCCATTCAAATGTGGATACAGAATGTCTTTTAGGGATTGATCTTTTAACCGTAGGCCCCATTTAAGCATAACGTTTCCATATTGCCATTGTGTGCAACATGACCACTGGTATAAACTTGACATTATTTAAAAAAAATAAAAAAAATACATTGCAAATTTGTCTTATCCGAACTACATTGGATTCCTGTTTTATTGTTTTTTTTTTCAGCGGTTAACTTACAACCATCCCAGTCAAACCTACAGGGTTTCTGAGGGCTCTTAGTCGACGTCGGTGTGAGTCGATCAGGCACGGGCCCCTGCAGGAGGAAGGCAGGTATATAGGATCTTTGATAATCTCTTAAAATTTGAGATCCATTAGTATTCCAAAATTCCCTTATCTGATGGCAAAGCTTTGAGAATCCTAGACAAATGCAGTCTTCCCGATCTTCTCTCTGAGAGGAGACTTGATAGAGCGTCTTTGACATCACTAGGAATATAATTTTCAATGTACTAATTCCAGTTTGCCTAAATGGAGATGCAGATTAGACCTTTCCGGATTCCCATCATTCAGAGGACCTACAACGGGTTTCTATTTTTATTCTAGGACTGTCTTTTACCGATGTCGAGGCGCAATCTGGAGACTACGTCAGCGCAGCAAACACTGTGGACTTCACTTTCTTCCATCCCGGTCCTCAATATACACATTGCTTACATATAAGACCACGAGTTTAAGGCTACGAGACACTGACATACATTGGGAATCCTGAGCCAAGTACATGCAGCTTTGTTGGCTATCCAAACATCGCGAGCGGTTACCATTAAGGATGACTACTGTAAGTAACCAAGGGCAACCATGCACATATAAATCATTACCTTTTGTAGGTCTTTATGGCAAGATCCCACAACAGATATAAGCTCTTGCATGTCCCTACTTATCAGTTGTCAAATTGTGTCGCCACTACATAAAATTGTTCTAAAGACTCATTTTGAATGGGGTCACACAACTGACCAATGGAACTCGTTCAGGATCATAAATCATACCAGTGTACATTGCTTAGGCGATTATTGGGGTTTGTGTTGGGCTAATCTTTAAAACTGGTGCATTTTGCACAATGTGTTGACAAATCAAAAGACCAATGAAATCAGCAATCTTAAAAGTATCTCGATACTAACTTTGCATGTCTTGTGAAGCACCATTAACCCGAATCCCTTTAATTGCTGATAGGCGACGCCTACTAATTCTCTGGGAATGAGTTGACACCATTGTCAGATGTTTAACAGAGTGATATAAATTCTGAAATACACAAGTACAATTTTTTTTAATTTCTTTTGAACCTGCAGCTAAGTTTAAATGGGATGTGACTCACGAGCACGGTTTCATTACAATACTGGAAGGAACTGCAACAACTCTTGGCATTAGTAGAGTGGGTGTGGCACAATTCAAAACAATCAGTAAGTATTAATATTCTTATACGTGAACAATGTTTATGTATAAGTGAAACGTGGGATTCTATGAATCTTACAAACCGTCAGTATCAAGATATTTGATATGCCAATTAAGTTTCTGGGAGCGATTTTGGAAGGACTGGATTTATTTGAAATAAAGCCTTGTCCTAACGTTATTAGGCCCAAGTTTTATTAAAACTCCTCCCTCGTAGGAGAGCATGGCCTAGTGGTTAGGGTGCTTGAATTTGGTGCAAAATTTACCCAAAACCCCGGGTTAAAATCCCGGTGGGGACACTTGCTAGGACCTATCAGAATACTTTATTCTGGATTTGATCTGTATACCAGCTTGAATTAGGCATATGGAACCACTTGGAATTGGGCACATCATTTTTTGTATCCATTCCTTCGGAGTGGACGTTTGTAACACGGAGTATTTTACATACTAGTAGTTTTGTTTGCAGGTCAGTACAGGTAGCGGTCGGCTAACAATACTCCATATTACAATATCTCGGTCAAGATGTAACAAACAAATAGTATATTCAGCACAATCGCAAACAGGATTATTATTCAGCTCATGTCAAATGATTGAAGTGAGAACCCAAATAGTGGTGGTCCCGAACGTTGAAGGATCGCAAAACACAACTCAAAATATAAGGTTGCCAGACCAAAATCGGGCAACAGCCACTTTATAATTTGTACTTCAGAAATCCCCTCACGTTAATCTGTTGGTCCCACGTAGAGTATCTACTGTACTGTTGGTTATTCAGGGTTTAATCAGAAATAAGGTTAGCTAATCCTAATTCCTATAGAATAACTACACGATATAACGCAATTGTTCAATCTTAATACTCGCTCATTCAGATTTGTTACCGAAGTATTAGTTATGCGCATTCAATGCTATTATGGCATCGACACTTACTGATTCTGGAAATCATTTGATCATTATATAGATATCAATGTTGGCGAAGAAGATACCAGTTCCTCGTCTGATTTTAGTGTGCCTTCCAGCGTGACATTTAATGCCAATGATGACACCGAATCGATTACCTTAACTGTCATGGATGACTCGATTGTCGAAGATGACGAATCTTTCACTCTTACACTGGAAGATCCACATTACACAACCGGGCATAGAAACCTGGAGGAACCTTATCGGCTAACTGTTACTATTAAGGACGATGACGGTATGTAGGTTTAATAATGGTCTTTTTACACCACTCAAAATTAAACAACTGTATACATGGTATGTCATACGTTGGGTGTCACACTTAGTGATTTTTAAAATGCACATTGCAAGTGTTCAATTATTTTTATTAAGGTTGGCTGTTTTGAAGTCTTCAGTAAAGATCAAGAAATAGAGGCCTTATATAACCAAATGACGTATGCAATGGAAAATTATAAATGTGAAATGTTAATTTTCTTAATTGCACATTACAGCCGAATACATTTGGAGTCAATCTCGATACGATGCCGAAGAAAGCGACGGTACTGTTGAAGTGTGTTTGAGAAGAACGGGAGATACCTCTACAACCAAGACTATCCGTAAGTATTCAAAATACAGCCTTTAGACGAATTATCTAACTTTGAGAATGGTTCCATATGCATGGCAAAGTAGTCCAATCACGAGTGATATTAGTCGGTTCTTGGCATCTGTTAGCCCCAAAATTAGTGCTTGCTCGATTTATACAAGAGTTGTTACTGGTACTTATCAACCAGTTTTAACTATTTGGGCAAAGAGCGAATTGACCAAGCTAAGGGGATACTGCGGTTGGTTTATTCCACAATTTTAGCAAAGATCTATTGCCATTGCCGTGAGTTTCTATTGAAATACACATTAACTCGGATTTAAAAAGACGAATTTAAGAAAAATTCCCAAAAATGTGCAAAACTGGTTTCTGCATTGAACAATATAAAGATCTATTTTATTTTCATTCAACAGATATCATTTCGTCTGAAAATTCAGCTTCGAGTGGAATAGACTACACGCCTTTGACTCAAATCACCTTTACCGGTTCGTCGCACGCCTGTGCAAACATTGCTATTAATAACGACAATGATGTAGAACCTACAGAGGTATTTTCAGTGGCCATTGCAGCAGACCAACAAGACGTAGCATTGGGTTCCCCAAGTGAAGCACACGTGTACATTGCTGATAACGATTGTGAGTTGAAATAATTTTGACGGTTGCGAGTTCAAACCTTTTTGTTTTCATGTGAACCGATATATCAAGTATATATATTCAATAGATGGCACTTCTAGGTAAAACTCATCCGAAAATTTAATTGAAAAGTTTTTGCGTTACAGATGCGAAAGTGAATTTGAGAATTACTACTGGGGCCCAGTCCGATGAGCGAAATCCCGGAACGAAATTTTGCTTTTCCAAAGAACATTTTGGTTCAAATTACCTCTTCATAATTTACATTTCAAGACAAGGCCTAAATTTAACGCCGAAGTGCAAAATGTTTCGGAGTGGGCTCTGTAGTTCAGTGATTTTTAAAGGTTGGGCTAGGGGTGAGATTCGAATCGAGTAGCGGTCATTCAGAAAAAAAAAATCGGTCAAGGCAGGGTTGCATTTTTAACCTTTCAGTCAAAGTTATGCTATGGAGATTTGTCGTACACAATGTGTACTTTAATGCTGAACCGTAGAGACGCGATTGAAAGGTTTCGCTTTCCTGAATTAAATTTGTCAGTCATCTCAGTCCACAACATGTTACCACGTTAGATTAAGGCCTACCCTTCCACGTTGGACCAGTTTCGAAGGGTTTGTCTCAATATACTTTGCCAAAATGCAGTAGGAATAGATGTTAACCATTCTCCTTTATCGGCGACTTAAACGGCCAACTTTTGTTCGATCACTGAACAAGAATACCACAAAGGGCCCAATTTTCGAACCCTTTTTTGCCATATTTACTTGCCAATGTATTAGATTCCACTTGAAGTGGATAAGCCAAATACGCAGTGATTTTGTAACAAGGTCATTCAGATTTAGAATTTTCAGTCGTACACGACCAAAATAAAAGCTAATAAAGACATGCTTTTCTATAGGGACTATTACGATAGCAGACAAGTTCAGGTTTGTTCCCACTTTGTCCAATAAATCTTGTCCCTTTTTAAGAGGCCGTAGTCTTTGCAATAAACACCATAATTACCTCGTGACGATCCTCTCAAATACAACCCAATACTTGAGTCGGAATTGTGTAGAAAGACACTCTTGGATAAGTTTGTACTTGCATAGAAATGTTTTCTTTTTAGTGAATAATCTGATTACATTACGATTTCATTTTTTTAGATACTGTCCATTGGGAGAATTCGGTATATTCTTTCCAAGAGACCCATTCCTCATCGATTCATTATGTGACCATTACCAAGACTGGAACCGGTTCTCCTACTGTCGGTGAGTATTTTACGAACTTATAGCGAATCGGTCAGTTTCATATCGTTGATGCCATTACTGACAATGTAAATTTCAGGAAAAACGTTGATGAAAAGAACATTTCAACCAGAAAGAAATTCCCTCAATTTCGGAAAATGGCGGTTATCCTGTTCGTCTACGAATAATGAATATCGTGGCAGGCAAACTTAATCGGCACTCAAATATATCAATCCACTTTCTGTGCTTGCACGTTTTAATCTCCAGTACGAGTTATGGAGCAAAAGTTTTGAATAGTGCCAGCAAAATGCTTATGCTAATTAGTATAAAACGCCATAACTGATTGGAACTTTTTAAACCAAAATATGCGCAACTGGGCAAAAATACGAGGACAAATATGCACAGACTAAAATGACCCCAGTTGAAACAATTTTATAGGGTTAAATATGACCATGGAAAATCGTGTTAACTCCAATGGAATCTGTCTGTACATATTTGACGCCTTAGTAAGAAAAGTATGCCATTTCCATGGTTGGGATTAACATGTGAAAGATACTTGGATTATCGTATTGGCATAACGCTAAATGTCTTAATTCACAGAAATTACTTCGGAACAAGAAACTGCTCGACAAGGGATCGACTATGCACCCGTATCCACCTCTGTTACTATCAGTGGCAGCAGCGCACAAATTCCGATCACCATATACGGTGATGACGAGCACGAACCAAGTGAAACCTTCACCCTCACTCTCTCCGGAACCGGCCTTGCGTCTTCTACCACACGAATTACAATCAGCGATGACGATCCTGCGCCGACTGAACCACCAGTGGATTCAGGTAAGTTAAAGAAATGGAGCTATTTTGTCCCATACCCTATTAGAGGAGCAGGATATCATAGGGGCCTTAAGTAATTCGTTTACCTCCCACTACAGAAAAGGTTTGACACCTTTGGTAGTTAGTATGGACCCTTTACATCAATGCTAGGTAGGTAGTACTCTCAAATTGTATAACATTTTCAGTAGGGGCCAATTTAAGTTTACACAGGGGTCACTTTTAAAATGCCCCAATCATGTTGAAATGTATGCCATATTGTCGATCTAATCATAAGGATTCCAAAAATGTATAGTTTGTACCACCTACGACCATTGGTTTTGGAGTTATAGGGTAAAAATGGCTAAAATGGTAAAGAGGTCAATCTCAATTTGTACAGGGGTCAACATTAAAAGTTAATCTGATTATATTTTAAATACTTGCAAATTATTGCCCGAGGTAAGAGGACTCCCACAAACTATAGTTTTGATTATGTTAAATGTTTACTTACGGAGATAAGGGTCAAAGGTCAATGCCAATTATGTTGCCCATGACCTATTTTGTCGCATAACATGATAACTATACACTGCAGATGGTACAAACTATTCCTTATTTTGATGAATTAAGCTAGATAAACAACTTCTATCATTTTCAACAAAATTGGAGCAACTTCTGATTTTGACCCCTGTACAAATAGAAATTGACCTTTTTTACAATTTTAGCCATTTTTACCCTATAACTCCAAAACCATTGGTCATAGATGGTACCAACTATACATGTTTGGAATCCTTGTGACTAGACGGACACTATGGCATACATTTCAACATGATTGGAACTTTTTAAACCAAAATATGCGCAACTGGGCAAAAATACGAGGACAAATATGCACAGACTAAAATGGCCAGTTGAAACAATTTTATAGGGTTAAATATGACCATGGAAAATCGTGTTAACTCCAATGGAATCGGTCTGTACATATTTGACGCCTAAGTAAGAAAAGTATGCCATTTCCATGGTTGGGATTAAGATGTGAAAAGATACTTGGATTATCGTATTGGCATAACGCTAAATGTCTTAATTCACAGAAATTACTTCGGAACAAGAAACTGCTCGACAAGGGATAGACTATGCACCCGTATCCACCTCGGTTACTATCAGTGGCAGCAGCGCACAAATTCCGATCACCATATACGGTGATGACGAGCACGAACCAAGTGAAACCTTCACCCTCACTCTCTCCGGAACCGGCCTTGCGTCTTCTACCACACGAATTACTATCAGCGATGACGATCCTGCGCCGACTGAACCACCAGTGGATTCAGGTAAGAAATGGAGCTATTTTGTCCCATACCCTATGTAGTGGAGGGAAAGCTACCGAGTAAACCTAATCATCAATGAACTTCCAAACTGCAGGGTGATAGAACATGAGGTCATGCCTTGTATACTTTTGTACAAGTTATGAGCTTATTTGCCGTTTTATAAATGAAATGTGATTAAACCACCATACCACATATGACAGATCAGCTGAGCTGGGAGCTCGATCTTAATTACGCACTCCATAATTCGGGCACGATTTAGTAAAGTCAAATTTCTAAAATCTGAATATCCATATTCGCTTTTGGATCAGTTAACAAGATTGGTCTATTTTTTTGTTCAATATTTAGGTCTGAGTGATATCACCATCGCTGCAATTGCAGCTGCGGCAGTGGTTGGGGCCATCATCCTTGTTGTAGTTATGGCGGTTTGCTGCGTTTACAGTGGGATGTTCCACTCTTCTAAGGCTCCTGCAGGACCTCCTGTTACTATTCCCTTTTCTGCACCCGTAGCTCAACCTGTAGCTGCACCCCGTAGTTCAACCTGTACCTGCACCCGACTATAGGCTCAACTGCTACGAATTACGTGGATTGAATAATTACAGAAATGCATACTACAGCGGTTATAGAAACGGCGTTACCAATCAAGGATATCGAGTAAGTTTAGATACCGATGTGTTGCTATAAACTTTGTGACGTAAATATTCAATTTCAAAGTAGAAAAGAATACTACATATTCTACCCTCTTCGCTACCCCTTGCTGTCTTTGCCTTTCTCCGTTAGTCTCCGTTCTCTCCCCTTCGGTTTATGTCAAATTTTCTGGTCAGTGGAGCTCAGTGGGACACTACGGGAATGAATTTGAACCAGAAGTTTTTTGTACGCGTTTTTTCTCCGTGTTGCCTATTTGCAGTTTCATCCAATGGGTCTTTTTCACATAAGTGGACAATGTCCCCTTTACGGATTGGTCGACTCTGAGTTTCATTGACCCGGGGTTTCATTGACCCGACCACGGGAAACAATATTCGAAGTGAGGCATGCCAGACAGTTTTACCGATTTAGGTCATTGACATGTTTCTTTACAAGTTACACGAGTATATTTTGTTTGGTAGAAACTGTTTAAAAATAAAACTAATGGTTTTGGATTAAAGGGGGACGGCCCGATTTAAGTACATAGTTTTCACCCCAAAACCCTACCTATAAAGTTTCGAGCCGATATTTCAACCCGTTTTGATGTGAGCTAAAAACGTGATTTTATAATCCCCATAGAGTACTCTGTAAAATTAATATTGGTCGACCAAAATGGGGCACATTTTCGCTCATAACATCCAAACCAAACATCCTTTAGCCCCAAGATTTCACAGGGTAAATGAATAAAATAGTAGCTTTCTTCTGATACCAAAATATTGACTACTTCCGGTAAAATCTGGGGTCCCTGGGGACGAGGCTATTAGCGATCGGGCCATGGACCTTTAAGTATTTTGCATTATGTTTGGGATCTTTGACTTCCAAAATTCTTGACGAACTTGCAATATACTACCACGTCTAGAGGAATTTTATTTTAACGATATGTTTTGCTATGTAATGATCTCCAAGAACAAATTAGTTTAGCATGAAGCCAATTTCAGTCATTACCCCTTTGTCCCCTTAAAGGCAGACTCGGATTTTCAATTCTTACTTTTTCGCGTATGTATTAAATATAGTCAACTAGAACTAGTCTCGTAAAATGCTCAATTCCAAAGTTTGAGACGAATTTTCGTTTTGATGCAGTGAACATTTGTGTAGAACAGTGCCATTGGATACTCTGTATAACAAATTCCTAATCAGAATTTTCTAAAAGTTGTGATTTTCTATGGTTTGAACCTAGATATTCAACACAATTAGTATACGGATAAGCATTATGTACACGCAAAAACATGATTTGTTTGAAAACCATGGTGATAACCATGGTGACACAATTGTGCTGTGGCGTCGTTAAATTCTAATACCTTGCCTTAACCATTTTTGACACCGTAAAACTAATTTTATAAATACTCCTCAAATCTCCCCTTAACATGTTTCGTATATCGGCAATTGAAACTACAAATCATTGCATTAAGTTAACTAAATTTAACTTGACATAAAATATAGCCTTAATTTACAAGCTTTGCAACCTTTAGTTTCAATTCTCTCCGCCTTTTCCAATGTATGAATGGCAAGAATTGAGTCCAGAGTGATGTTTGTAAAATTATATTGTGGAAAGGGGATTTTGATGAGTATATTAACAGATACACTGAATGTGAAATGTGTTATGACAATGACCAAAAATAGCTACACTGCAGAAATTGTATTGCCTGAAGACTTTTTAACACCATTGCGAGTGCCAAATTGTGTAAAACGTTTTTCTATGGAGTGTGAACTGCGCACTATGATGAGATTAAGATTTATTCCGTATTGAAATACGTGTTTACACTATTTGGCACTCGACGACCCTCTATTTTTAATTACTGCACACAAAAAATATTTCAAAATCTCTGAGTCGGCCTTTAAGCCTTAGCCATGCCTTAAATTTTAGGAGCGGAATAGGAGTCTAAACAAGTCGGGTATTCTTAGTCGTGTCTTATCGCAAGTTTGTCCTTATACTAGGCACGTCATTAAATAAAAGACGTGGTTATGTTATGAGATTTAAACACGTCATTAAATAAAAGACGTGGTTATGTTATGAGATTTAAAAAAAACCTTTATTTCTTAAATTTAATTCCTTTTATTTCTATTGAAGACACGTCTCCGTGCTAGACAATTTTTGCAGTGTATGAATTAACTGAACAATTGTTTGGTTACTGGGTTTGCCGAATCCACAAATGTTTAAAAAGTATGTCACTTAACCTCGCTTTCTTTTCTTTTATCAGGGATCTCAGCCTGCACTTGGTTACCGATAAATGTCAGCCGACCGTGCAGATGTGGCGCCAACGTGTATTCCGTATTAAAGAGAACAGTAAATTTTATGCTATCTACATGATTCAATCTTAATGTTCTTACATATAAACGAGGCAATAAAAGGTAGCGTTAAGACTTAAGGCACATTGATACATGGAAACGTTGAGCCTTTGACGGGAATCTGTTGCCTTATTGGCTCAAACAAATCTTAAGTAATATGGCAAATTGTAAGACGGAGCCAGAAGTAACGCCTATGTTGCAATATCTAGTTAAAATAAACACGTTAGCAAATTGAAACCTGTCGATCTTGAAACTTAGAAACTGTCGGTTCATGATTGATTCTCAACACAACCCTTAACATCTGGCCAAGTCCAGGTAGAACTCCATGCAATATTTGTAACAATTAACGTATGTATGCCTCTTTTATAATGTATATAGTTGTGCAAGTGTTTCTATCGAAATGCATTTGTAAACAATGAAATGCCATCGTCATTAAAGCAATAGTTCGTTATTTTTAATGACCATGCCATCGCGTTATTTTGTTTAACAAAGTCGACTTGTAGATTCGTTTGCACCAAAAGTTTGAAGCTAATCCTATTCCTAGTTAAAATGAGTTTTGCACCAAAATTTTCTGGTGGGACTGAAGTACACTTCAGATCCGGTCTAACTCTTGTGTATACGGACCTTGCATTTTTCGGCCGGACTCATTAAAATCGGGACAAATTGTTCCAACACTTTGACCATCTTAAGCTCGACCTTGTGTGGGAGTTATACACTTGAAAAATGCACCAGATTTATCACTAAAATTGAGTCTCAAAAGAAATAACGAACTATTACTTTTAATATCAGGTTAACTGTTAATCATTAACATGATCTAAAAATTCGAGCGTAAGAGGTAATAACAAATTGTAGTTTTATTAACAGTGTGCACAAAGATTTATCTGTAAATATTTGTTTTACATTTTTTATATGGAAAGAGCGTTGCTTATTTTCTTAACGTACTTTTAAGATACTTATAAAGACCATTTTTAATTAATGAGAATGGCCCGGATGGAAGAGTTGAAGATCGCAAGACACAATTGAGGTAAAATTATCCAGAAATACTGCTATATTTTAAAGCATATTGGTGTCCATGAGCATAATCAGTGTTATATGGGCGGTTATAACAAGGCTGATGTCAAAAGTTCAGTGCCGCAGTTCGCTCCCAAATGAATTAACGCGTAAAATTCAAGGGTCTTAACAATTTTGAGCTTTGGTTCATTAAAGTGTCAAATGCAAATGAGGTATTTCGATCAATTGATGCCGCCATGCGCTACTGCACAACACACAGCGCAATGACTGAATCAATTGCAATACCCCACATGCATGTTTGGGACACATCAATTAAACCGTATCCCAATTTGGCTCCCAATAGACTTCAAGTAGAACGTTCACCAGAATTTCAGATCGGGTCACATGGCATGTTGGGGTCATCGTAGTTGAAATGCAGGAAAATGCTTAATAGTATGTAACTAAGCACTCGAAAAACTTAGTGATCCCGATACATGGTTTAGTGGTTAAGCTTAAAGGATTAGCTTTGTCCACCAAATGATTGTTTTACCGAAATTGTGTCGAATAGGCCTTGAGAGATGGGTGAAATAGGATGCCACGGTCAAATGTTAGGGTCATTGTAGAAGTTCTTGGGCCCGGCTGAGTTATTGGACCATTGCTTGATATTTTTAATTTTAAAATGTGAAATAAAACCTAAATTAAGATTGTTTTCTGGATAATTGGTCTTCAATTTTTAATCTCAATTGTCTTAATATTCCCTTCCCTGTGTTAATGTACGTAGTTGCAAAGAATGAAAACGAAAATAAGAAAATGGAGGAATTGATTTTTTATTCCTATGGATTAAAAAGTGCAATTAGCTGAAATGGAATTAAAATTTTGATGTTCGTATACTAGCACAAATTGACAATAATTAACCCATGATATGAAGGAGTCTCAAAAAGCGGTGAGGGTTTCATTTAGAAGTCCCCTGATGCAAATGAGGGTTGGGGTGCGATATGCTGTAGATCACGAGATTCTATTCAAAAAGCTCATAATATTGGATGCGTTTGTAGATGTTTGAACATTTATAAAGCAATGAGATTATAGTTGATAAAGTGAACAGATGAACCTTTTGTACGGTCGGAGTACGCGTTCAAAACGTTTTGTCGACGGCAGCTTCTTTCGATTTGCCTTTGAAGAATGTCAAATTGCATAACGCGCATTTCACAAATTGTGCAAGTCGTAAATGTTATTTATAATTGTATCGTCGCTATGCGAGAAACCTGTGACCTTTGAATTCGAAACCTTTTTTAGAAAAAACAACCACATATCAAACTGTCCCGGGTTCACCCATAATCAAATGCTGGGTTTCAAGTCGACTTTGCCAAAGTCCCGACTCTCTTGCCACTTTCTTGCAGACATGATATTGCTAGGTCACTGGCCCGTCCAATATCCGCTACTATCGTACGAATGTAATAAACACTGTTGAGTACCCCACCATCAAACAAAAATGGCTGAGCACGTTTCGAAGGATCCGAAAAGCGCGCGCTGACTTGGTTAATTGGTTTCCATACACAGGGGTGCCAGAGTAAAATTTAGATTTGAACGATATAGGTACATTAATGGCATTGAGATAACTTTTTGAATGTAAACAATTTGTATTGGCACAAGGCGAGGTGAAAGTGCGTCGTGTACAATCGTTTTCTTCCTAAGGATTCTCCACCATTGTGCAATGGTTGAAATGTTTATGACTCAAAATTCGGTTCCGCATTATTAGACTCCAAGTAGATCATACACACAAATTGTATTAATATAAATTGTACTTGTAACATATGATCGGAATAAAGAATGTAGAAGGAAATTTAAATATTACAATTTTGATGTTTCGTGTATGAAGACGTGTTACGTATTTGCTTGTATAGGAGAGTGGCGGATTTACAGAGTGGAGTGTCACAGTTGCTCCCAGGGCCCCCCTAAAATATTGATCTCGGGGCCCCTCGGACACGCCTAGTCGCACTAAAAGTGATATGCGTTGCTTGGAGCGACTAAAGGGGCCCAACGTTAAGCTGCTGACAGGGCCCTTTTGCTAAATCAGCCATGTATAGGATACGGGACAATTATAATAGTAGGGTGCTCATGCATAATATTACTAGTTAAATGCTAATTAATAGATGGATCATCCATGTGTCAACCATTCTTCCTATGCCCTACAATGCATTTGCCGTCTGGTCCATTTTTTTCAAGTATTTTTCAACCAAATCTGATTTGAAAGGCTCGTAAAATTGGATTTTGAGTTTAAGTTTGTCAAAAGCCATCGGTTTACTTGAGTGAAAGACCTGTTGCATATAGAAGGGGTGTGAAAAAATAAAAGATACTTTGTGGTCTTGAACGTTTCAATGAAAAACATGATAACGGGCTGGGTCAGCCTGTTACAATTGACCCTGAGAATTGAAATTATAGGCCGGTCAAGTCACTTGGTGGTGTCTGGTGAAACATATGCTTGCTAATACACGCCACGAGAGTCCGAATTTGGTTGCAGGTCGAATCGCCGAGCCATTTTTAGTACTCCCTGAAGCCGTGATCTTTGAAAATGCTCCAATTGGGTGATCGTCAAGTTAACGTGCAGTCATTAAAAAATAAAGGGCAGTAGACTAAAGTAAACTTAAGAAATGCCAGTACAAAAGGGATAGACATTAAAACATTTGGAAAAAAATCTATGCTCTATAGTTTTTTCCGTACAGCAACACTGGATTTTGCAATGGTCTACGGTTTTTGGGCTCAAAAATGAGAAATGTTCACCCAATCGGGACGGCTGTATCGAACGCCAGACGTGTTGGGCTGAGTATTCGCAGTATACGTGCCCTTTGTGACGCCAAGTATGGGAACGAGCCATTTTGTGCAATATTTATCCAATATGACTATGAATATCACTTCAGTGTTTTGCATAAATATTCACATTTTTATGGAATTTTTAGTTATTTTGGATGTTGCAAATTTCGCATGCGCGTAAAATTTCCCCACCCCACTGTAATTTGTAACACTTGATTACTATTAAGGATCACAGCTCCTAAAGGACTTCTCAATTTCCCAACTAGGAAGTTCAAGCAAGAAGCTTAAAGATAATTCATCTTGCATTTTCAAACCTTTGGAGAAACAATCGGCACCTAAAGGGAAACTACGGTCATTTTGTCGGAAAGTGTTCCCCCTGGTCGAGTGTTTGGCATAACGCAAGAGTAGAAACCCGCATCGCCGTTCACAATTTCAACATCACAACTCGGCCCACTCGGTGCGCATAGCATTTTATCGCATTGTTTGAGACTTGGAAAAGGAGGGCCTACTTTTTTCGAATCCCGTTAAAAACTAGCAACTTTGTAACATTTGCGTAAAACACATTAATACATGGTTATAGAGCGTGGCTATGCTCGGGCTCAAAAACTTTATGCAGTACCATGCATGTGTTTTTTTTTTCAAAATGAACGAGTCTGGCCACTCGTTCATTCAGAAGAGGATTTTCAAACAACGATTAAACTCCAAGTTTGTTTGGCGTGACGGAGAAAAAAATATCCCGGGTCGCTAAGATTTTTTAGATCTAATGTGGACTCTAAAAGAATACAGATGTACTATTTAACGCTTTTCCAATGTTTAGCAAAGATTTTTTTGTGTGGTAAAAAAAAAAAATATTGTGGATGAAAAATGGGTCGGTCGGCACAATATTTTTTTGTGATTAATTTGCTAAAAACTTTAGTAGGCAGGTTTAGGGTCGTCGGTTTATGCCCAACATTTTTTATGCCTTAACTAGAATTTCGCTTATTTTAGGCTTTCACTTTTCAGGACTGAAGCATTGGTTGGTCACTGAATTATTCGTCCACCTTGGCGATCATTGGGAATGTGTGAATTGATGGTTGAAGAGAAATAGAACATTTCCAGAATGTCCCTCATTTTGTCCGAACCAGTTTTGCAGATTGGATGACTTCCATTGTATTATGTTAGGGTTAACTAGGCCGAGCTAAAAACCACTGAACTACACAATACACTGTAAACTTGATTATAAATTTTAAAACAATACAAACAAATTGACTTTGATCGTGTATTAAATTTAATCGAATTAAAGCAATCGATTAGGCATCTAGAATAAAAGTTAGACTACTGAACTACTACCTGGTAGTGCGCGACGGGGGCTGCAGCGAGATACTATGAAAGCTGCACAACTTACAAAACTGTCCTAGCGAATATTCCACGCATAAAACTTCAATTTCTAATAGTGGGGCCACCTCTCGAAGTGGTGACTAAATATAAAGTCCGAAAGTGTTGTAGCTTGTTTATCCTTGGATAACTCGGAGGGGGGCCCGAAATACAAAAAACGAAGGACGGCTACACAATCGGACGACAACTATTGGGCTGAGGACTAATTTGTTGACCGATGGGGGACTTAAAAGTCCACCCCTCCCCCCCCCGTGGACTCTGCTATTACTAATATAAACTTAATTACGAGTCGGATACTGTACCTGTGCATTGCAGTCGTGTCGATAAGAGTAGGGCGAAAACCCCGAACTGTTCCCAATCGCCCGCCTAAAAGCCTACCTGGTAGATCCATGTTAGGAGCGTCCGTATCATGGATACACGCGGCCCCGGTTCAGCATACTCAGTTGAAAAATCCCGACGCACCTCAGCATTACCAAGGACTTGTGGAGCGCTAAGAACGTAATTACGGTCACGTCGCGATCAAGAGACGACTCATCAACTTGGAGCAAGATGTTAAAACCGCTTCCTGGATTTCCCTTGGGTGTTTCTATAGCAATATTCCACAACTCCAGAAGGATCTAGCATGAATCATGAGTCATGTGATAAACTATAGACACGTGCATCATGAGCGTGAGCTTGTCTAAAACATCTCCTGGTTCCCATGTTTCTGTGGACATTGATGATATATACTTTCTCCTGCTCGGGGGGGGGGGGCGATTCGATTAGTAACGGGCTGAGACAACCGGGCAACACACACATCTGTCCGGACCTTTGCGCTGCCGGTGTACGAGCTCGTGGAACACAAGGGCCAGGCCCCGATGAATGTTTTGTATCGTGCAGCCCCGTGAGCATCGTTGTTGGAATTGGACCAAATGGTTATTAAATACTCAAATTAAAGTTTAAACACAAATACTGACAAATATGTTCAGGGCCAGTGGCGCACATATATTAGAACATAATTACAAGCAGAGCTGCATTGACATGTAAGATGCCGAATACGAACGTATTTTTTTTTTATCATGGGAATGGCTCAACAAGGCAGACTACACTGTCACTGAATGGGTCTTTTACACACGCGCACACACACGCACACACACGCCTGCCATGCATGCAATCATAACAATGATTGGGTAGAGTGCAAAACTTGAAATTTAGACGGATTTAAACCACTTATTGAAATTCCAACTACTAAAATACATTGCCCGTGTTCTCTACAACCCAAATAACATGGGATATCGTTATTAGGGATGATGAGTGAGCAACCTCGGGCCAGCCTCAGTCAATGCTTCCACACACACAATCGCGCGGCCAGCTATAATTTACTATCATTTTAGGCTCAAGTATCAAAAATCTTGCAAGTTTTTCTTGATCGTAGATTGAAACATTGTTTGGGTAGCTCTGGCCGGGACGGGTTGAACCTTTGAATCGAATTCTCTACATTCCAGCCCACGTTCAGTGATTCAAGTGCAGTAGAACACCAGAACACTCCCTACTAGCTTTATATTAATGCTCTGACTAGTACACGACCAACCAATATGGAAGCGCCATATTGGGTTGTTGTCGTGTACTAGGTCAGAGCATTATATAAAGATATTACGGGCCGGGTCCATCACGCATTTTTAAAAAACTGCATTACTCGCCTTGCCTTACAAATCCATACCAAAGGTCACTGATCTTATTTGTAACGGATGCAGTTTATTTGTCAGTGTCTTAACGAGGATGTTTGGCGTCAATAAGTGGCGCAAAATGAAAGAAAATTTGAAGGCACTGAAGTATACTAACATTTGCCTTTATTACAATTCTACTCAAAAACTTGTAGAAAACTGTTTCATAAACCTCATAATTGCTTTATTTTTGTCCTAATTAATTATATATTCGTGATAACACCCAGGGAATCGGAATATACCAATGAAGGTCGGAAATGAAGTCCCAGAATGAAGTATTTTTAAGATTTTTTCCCAGACAGGTGTTTGCATCGGAAAAACCCCGCGATATCCTATGTACTCATCTCATAGCCACAGGGGCTTCTCCCGGCTATGACCGTGTCACGCTATAGCGTGTTCGCAAAATTGTGACATTCCAGGTCTCTGATACAAGCTGAATAACGATACGTATTGCTCGTACTTTGTGGAATGGGTGCGATGTGTTGTAAACATTAGTAGGGAGAGTAGGCAACGGCGAATTTTAAATTGCTTTGCCAGTTGGGGGAGGGCTTTTTGGAAAACGCGCGAAATTCAAAATATCAGGGTTTTTACTAAATTCTAGTTGGTGCTCACCTGGTGAGCGCCAGAGAAAGCCTCCTTTCTTTCTCTGTGCCAATTCAGCTCTGGGCGATATATGCTTTTAAAAGAAACTGGTCACCCCAAAAAACAACTTTTAGCGGAATTTCTACCTGTTTCTACAGGGCCACCCAAAATAACCCCTTCCCCACTTAGTGCATTAACTTGGTGTCCTGCCCCCTGTCCCTGCCTGTTGTAAATATGCAGTAGGGCGCCCTGTTAGGGCAGTTCTGTTCAGTGATGCACTTTCTAGCACAATCCACTCAGTTGAGCACTCTTCGGGAATGGTCTCCGACATAACAATTCTATGCACACAACCAGGTATATTGTTACATATGTACTTAGATTAAGTTATAATAGCACATAAATATAAATTAAACTCAAAGGAAATAAGTCATTGCCAACTCTTGGGCCTGTAACAATTAGATCACACCTAAAGGTAATAAACCGCATACGCCGTCGTCACTAAGATTTAGTCTTTTGTGGTGCACTACAGAAAAGCATGGTGTTATATGGGCATATTGCGTAGCAGGCAAGTTCAAAACAAGGTGTTGCGGTTTTTCGTTGTACTAGTTTGCGAAACAAAAAAAACGAAAGTTCTCGCTTAGTGGGGTCTACAACCGACCAGTGCAATTGAGAGAAATTCGTATCAAAAACATATCCCTTTAAAATTAAGGAACCACTCGTATAGTTCAAATGTTAAATGGAAAAAAGTTATTAAATAAAAAAAAAAAACCAATTGCTTGACTCAAAATGTAAAAAGCGATGTTATGTCTGATTAAATGAATCTGAAGCGACTTTTAGCAGTTGAGACAATTTTCTCTTCTCGCATATCAATGCTAAAAGGAAT
>JAMKCH010054063.1:0-15221 GCA_023653785.1 Ophioderma brevispina | reverse complement strand
TGGACAGAAATTCACACACTGGGGGATTTGCCGTGGGCCACCCTGAAGCAAAACACTTGCTCAGAAATCCCAACCACTACCAGAATTCCCAAATGATATTTTGGAAAGAAAACTTTTCTTGAGCATATCTAAAGGACTATAAACAAATTGAAGGTGCTAGGATCAGAAATGCACCGCCAAATGAAAATGTACCGAGGCAAATGTGTGCCGTGCATCACTCAAAATGCTTTCTCATTTTCAGGGGGTGGGATGGTGGTGACGAAAATGCAAGGTTCAACTCCATATACGACCTTTAGATGAGTTGACAGTGGACGTCAGCGCCGGGCAACGAAAACAAAGCATGCCCGGCAGTATATGCGTGAGCACCTGTAGGGGCTTGTGCTTTTAAATCGCGCTAGGCTCGTGATAAGCTATGATCCTGTAAATGTTTAGGACATAATCTTCGCACCTCTAACGTTTCAATAGACCAGGTGCTAACCTCATAGATAGGAACTGCAATCGTGGTCAGAGTTAGTTGAGACACTTGGCCCTCAATTATGGCATGTTTGGAAAATGTGTGATTGTTTTAACGAAAACGTATAATTGTTGTTCCTCTTATTCCACACTTCTGCAAACCCCATTCCGCTCCCACCAATCAATGTTGGAATACATGCATGACCATTTGAATGAGCAGTACTTTCAGTGACCCAACATTGATCCAGGGGGCGGGGAGTACATTCACATTTAAAGGGACCATAATGGACATTGAAAACAAATTACATAATGAAAAAGGACCTTTACTGAAATCTCTTCCATGAGTTTGAAAATTCAGTTTGGCTGTTTACATTCTGTAAAAACAGCATTTTGATATGTGGAAAAAAAACCACAAAATTCTTGTTAACAGCGGTTATTAACTCAGGGATTTTGGCACATTATGGTACAGTTAAAAATGGGTTCAGTCCTAGCTTCACTCTAGGGACGTGTCAGGTGAGAGTTATGGGGCCTTTCGGCATTCTGTGATCTTGTTATGGAGTCCCCAGGGTTTCATCTTAGGCCCTCAGGCATTTGTCTACTACACATGCAGCATTTGGCCACACTTATTCTTGGAGCATGATATCCATTACCATATTTATGCTGACGAGTCCAGCTTTTTACACCTTTTGATCCTAGCTGTCTGGCGCTCGATGTGCCGGTTCCCTGTTCAAAGTATCTCAGTGCATCATGCATCTACAGGCATGGATGACTGAAAATAAGTGATGGCTTAACCAGTATAAGACGGAAACTTGTTTATTGCCTGTTCTCCTCATCACTATGATCAAATTAGGCATTGACTCTCCATTGTTGATGGTACCTGAGATCCATTTCTCCCCTGTCGATAAGGAACTTATGGGTGTTTGATCATGGTATGACAATGTCAAATCACATCACTGCAATTTCGAACGCTTTGAATGGCAGTTGCCAACCTCAAATGTGTCAGGAAGGTTCCTCGATTTTAAGTCCTGTAGTAAGTAATGAGTGTGCGGGCTTTGATCCTTTCTAGACTTGATTATTGCAGCGCTCTTTTAACAACATATGTTAAGGATCTCTCCGCGTCTCCAAAACTGCAAAATAGGAGCGCGAGACTCATCACATGGAAACCAAAGAGCAAGTCACACTTCTTCCCCTCCTTAACATATGTTAAGGATCTTCGGCGTCTCCAAAACTGCAAAAAGGAGTGGCAAGACTCATCTACATTGAACAAAGAGCAGTCACACTCTCCCTCCTAAAAAGCCTACATTGGCTGCCAGTTGCTGACCGCATTAAATTTCCGTACTCTGGTCCAAACGTATAACTTATGTATACCTCACAACCCGGTTATCTTTCTCTCTTCTTCAGATTCGTCAATCTCCTTATGCCTTGCATTCTTGCGTAACTTAACTGTCCACAGATCCCACAAACAGATTGATGTCGGGCTTTCTCTATCATTGCCCCTCTTCTGTGGAATATTCTGCCACTGTAACATCAGACAGGCTGTCAGTCTTAGTTCTTTAAAGAAACTTCTCAAAACCCAATATTCCGTATTCCTAGCTTGTGGTTTCTTCTTCCTCATTGCTTTCTTTTTTTCGCTGCGCCTAGCATCCTTTGGTAATAGGCGCGTATAAACCCGCTGTATTGTATTGAAGAGTTCCAGGGGGAGTGGCAGTTTGTGAATTTCTGGAACCAGAAAAGCAAGGTGTTTCACATCCCTGACAGTTTATCTAGCATGTTCTGCTACACCATCAAAGCATTCCGACCGGGATTCAGGCAGTGTACGTTCGGCTTGTAGTAAGATATTGACCTGGCAAGTAAAATGTGGATTAGCCATGATTAGCAATATCCATCAGGCAATGGTCTGTGAGCTGATGACAACATGCGTTTCAAGTTTGGTAAATCTGCAGTAATTGTCCGCATCCTTGTTCCATAAATTTTCACAAACTGCCACCTCCCCCCCCCCCCGAACTCTTCCTGTTTTGACTGTTGTTACAGAATGAGAACATCCAATTGTTTTCAAACTCGTGGATTGATTTTCATAAGGGTCCTTGTCATATGTCATTTTTTTCATGCCATTATGTTCCTTTAAGAAGGCAGTGTCCAACATTATGACCGAGATTGTAGAGGAGTTTATACAAGACGTGTTATCGTATACGGTCATTCATCATCAAGCATACCCGTCGGGGAATTCTTTTGCCGTGTTAAGATAACTTTGGGACTTTCCATCTTTGTTCTCCAGTTTGTCAAATTATTTCAACAATAACCATTTTTCTTTCGTTAAACGTTTACCGCAAAATGACTATAGATATTAAATACTACTCATCGTGGCATACCATGGGGTTTTCCAGGACTATTTCCAATTTCCTTTGCTGTATAAAAAGCTTAAAATGTATCGTAACGGTACAATCTTCTTGTGAGACTTCAACAACTGCCCGTAACAAACACTCGCTAATATCACAATTAATTTCATTGATCACAAGACTATGGGAGGATCCAAAGCATTGCAGAACATGCATACACGACCAAGTTTATTCAAGGAATTCTTTCTGGACTCTGTCCACAGTCTTTATTGTAAGTTAAATATGGTTCCAAGTTTGTCTTCAATTTATCTATAATTCATTCTTGGACTTCATTTATATTATAGTACTCTTTGTTTTCTAATCTTGTGCTTTAATTAGTTTCGTTCATTGTTGTTTTTCCTTTCATTCCCATTTTGTTTGATTTGCTTGTTTGTCCCTTTTTGTTTCGGCTTGTTGATTTTTTTTTGATTGATTTTGTTTGTTTTTTTGTTTTTGGTGGGTTTCAATTTTCCTTTTTCATCTATGATAATGTCTTCAAAACACTAACAAAATAGTAACAGTGAGAAGCAACAATTTGTTTCGTCATTGAAAAGAAAATAATAATAAAATATTCATGCTCATCATAGTCGTTTTTTCATGGTAAGTGATCATGTACGTGTTTTATTTTTTCAGCCGCTTATATGAATCAAGATATTGCCTTCGTTTTCAAGGCTTCTGAGTATTTTGGTATAGTTGCCTCTCGAGCGACAACGGACGACCTTCAGGGCATCGTGGCACGTACACAGCAATCCTATGCCAGGTATTGCTTACTCTATTCATTTGATTGTGTGCAAAGAATGTTAAACTTTAAAATTATCTTATAGTTAATTAGCGGATTAAGTATTATGCTTTCGTAGACTTTTGTGTTGTTAAAGGCTGATTCAGATATTTTGAAATATAACTTTTTGTTTATTAATTAAAAGATAGTCAACTAGAACTAAAGATAGTCACCTAAATGACCCAATTCCAAAGTTTGAGGTGAAACGGATTTTTGCTTTTGATGTAAACATTTACGTGTAGTATAGCAGTATCAGGATACTGTTTATAACAAAATTTCAGGATCCGGAATATTGTTACAAAGTTGGTGATTTTCTATATGAAGAACACCGACTTTAGCTTAGCTATTTCACATAGCGATAAGTGAGTGGACATTTAGCATTAAGTTACGCGATTTGTTAGAAAAATTGAGAGCGCCGGAAATCTCTGAGTCAGCCTTTAAAGGTGCAACGAGAGATATCACATATCAGGTGTCCCTAAAAAAATGAAAGTACTGATTTTTGCCCTGATGTAAAGCTTTCCATCCAAAATATCCCTGTCTGAAAGGATTAATCCGAGAAATGTCTCTTTGGTTCAAAATTGTGAAATTTCTAATTTTGTATAGGAGCAAATACAAAATTGAGCCTATATGTTTTCTATTGAAATATAAGCAAATTAAAATCACCTTTTTTCTCTCTTTTAAGACATTTCTGTAGCCAAATATAAGGTAAGAAATCTATTGAGTGTATATATCTATACGAAATTACTATTATGACACAATATTTGCGTGCCTCAAAATCTCTCGTTGCACCTTAATGTTGTCGCCGTCGTCGTCGACAAGCAATACAGACCTACAAAGATAGCTTGACTTTCTACTTATTGTGAAAAATTGCATCTTGAAACTTATAGCTTATAACAAATTAAAATGTCATTGTTTTAAAGGTGCATTTCGTGATTCCATTGCAACTTCTGTTTTATTGATGGGTCACTAGATAGATCCTTGACAAAAGGTCGTTCACACAATTGAGTTGAATCCCGATCTTGCGGTTTGTTATGAACAAATGCGTTTTCCACGGTCCCATAGACCACCGTGCTGTAATTTCTGTCCGTTTACGACAGAAAATACAAAATCGATAATTCTCACAGGGATATACGACCGAATTTTGCCAAGGAATACTAAGCTAATGGTCAGGATGGGATACAAATATCTCAACGTTTTTTGTTGTAAGTCGGGGGGACGAGGTTGTGGATCACGAAATGTCCCTTTAACAGTCTCTCTCGGAACTCGCATCTAGTAACAAATGTCCGTTACTGGTCACCGTGACACATCGGTAAGATATGACGTCATCGCTAAACGCTGCAGTATTCCACGATATGCATTAAACAGGAAAATAATACCGTTGTCGCAGTAAATTTTATTATGTGTAAGAGACTAGTACTCCATTCCGGAATGCATTTAGAGCAAAGAGAAATCAAAGATGGCCGATCACAATCGGAATCAGCAGTGCGACGCTGCAAAATATCGGTCTTTGTGGTGGTAAAGTGAGGCAGCTTTAAAGGCTTACGATCACCGTTGCCTTCAAATCGAGCGATAGGCAACAATTTTTTAGTGTAATAAGTCTAACTCCACTTGTGAAACGTCTTTATGTTCTTCTCGCGGACCGTTTTAGAATCGACCAGGGTTTAAAAGCGAGGGTCGACTGACAAATATGATGTCACTTAGCGTAAGTACAGACCAAAAGGGTTACTGTGCTAGTAACGCTGTATATGTCACTTGGTGGGATAAAGAAACTGACCCGCGATACGAAAAACGGAAGTGGGACCTGGTGCTGCTGCGCCGACAACGACGGTTATTTGACTGTTACGGTGACCAGTAACGGATATGTGTTACTAGTGCGAATGCCGAGAGAGACTGTTAAGGTCAATGGTCAGTGACTATAGCCTCGTCCCCAGAGACCCCAGATCTTACCGGAGGTAGTCAATATTTTGGTATCAGGAGGAAAGCTACTATTTTTCTTATTACCCTTTGAAATCTTAGGGCTAAAATTATTTTTGGTTGAATTTATGAGCGAAAATTTGCTCCATTTTGGGTTGACCAATATTATTTTACACGAGTTACTCTAGGGGAGTGCAAAATCATGTTTTGTATAAGCTCTCACGTCAAACGGGTTGAAATATCGGCGCGAAACTTAACATATGGGTTTTGGGGTGCAGGCAATTCTAGAAGATGAAAAATTTATTAGACTTAAATCGGGCCATTCCCCTTTAACATGTAATAACGAAATTGACGAAAAATTTTTATATGCTAACTGATCAAAAATATTTAAAAATTACAAATATCACCAAATCAGTTAAGTGTTAATTAAGACAAAAAGCGAGGGTTATTTTTGAATTTTATGTTATGAATAATGAACGAGCACGGAATCGTGTCTGGGCCATAAGAATACCCTTGGTCGACCCATATCAGAGCGCCGGAAATCGTATGTGGTTGCAGTCTCTATTTCAAATATCTTGATCTTGGGTGAGTTGCCATGTTGATGGGGCTTGGCCGCCATCGGCCGGAACCACAGGCACCAATTTCAGAAAAGTACACCCTCAGGAAATCGTTCTTATTTTAGAGTAAGTGAAGTGAAAATCCACTAAAAGTCGGCGCAATAAAATACACTAGTATGTAAGCCTAAACATTTATATAGCTTTGCGTTATCTGAAACGTATGAATCTACTTACAGATGTGCTAACGAAATGAGCAGGCAGTTTTATCTGAGGGACCAAACTGCTGTCATAATGGGGGAAGCAGCTGAAGATTACTGTCAATTCCTGCATAGAGTGGCCAACGGAATGGACCCTATCTACTTTCTTGTAGCGATGATTCCCTGTGCGAGGTTGTGGCCATGGTTGGCGGCTAAAATTCAAACTGAACAGGTATTTATGAAAGAGTGTGGAAGATAAGGCGAACAAAATAAATTTTGTTTCCGGTCGGTAGCTTAATATATTATTTTTATTTTTTGAAAAGGATTTTTCCCAGAAATGCCTCAAATCATATCAAATGGTAACTCAAAAGAGTTGAAACCCATATTTTACTGTCAAATTAGTAGTTTATAAAACAAAGAATATTGATGTGGGTCAATATATTTATTTAATGAAATTTTCTATCTCCGAACATTCTTTGATAAGAAAAAATATAAATTTCTCAGTTCATTGAATAATAAATGATAGGGTTAAAATGGCTCCAAATCCAAATGCGCACTTTCAGTGTTTAGACACTGCTTTTGCAGGGTATATCCCTTATACTCTTACTGAAATTGACTGCGATTTTTCTCCATGTACATGGGACCGATGGCTGAAAGATTCCTTTGAAGTATGAGGTTTTTTCATGGTTCGTTAGCCAAAGTCATAAACCACGAGGTAGGGGGAAGTCTAAATTTAATCAAAAGTTCTCTTAAAGGGTCCTGGTCCGATCGCTAATAGCCTCGTTTCCAGAACCCCAGATTAAACCGGAAGTGGTCAAAATTTGGTATCTGAAGAAAGCTGATATTTTTCTCATTTATTCTGTGAAATCAAGGGCTAAAGGATGTTTGGTTTGGATATTATGAGCGAAAATGTGCCCCATTTTGGTCGGCCAATATTAATTTTCCAGAGTATTCTATGAGGATTACAAAATCACGTTTTAGCTCTTACATCAAAACTGGTTGAAATATCAGCGCGGAACTTTACCTTTTGGGTTATGGGGTGAGGGCCATTCTATCAAGATGAAATCTTTATACACGTATATATCAGGTCATCGCCTTTAAACAAATTTCACCGCCGTGGATAGGAACAGGGACCTCCACGCCACTCCAGCACCAAAGGCAAATACCCAAACCAGTGGCAATGCTCTCCCTTGTTTGTACCCGTTAGACCAGAAACAAACAAGCAACCCAAAATACTATTAGACCATGCAAGCATTCTTGCGCTTTTCAAAAGTTTCAGCCTCAGTCATATAGCCGTTATGGAAACCCCACAACGTGTTGCAAAATATCTGAGCCTTCACGATCCTTATGGCCTGTGAGCAACGCGTTGCTAGTTATTTCGCAACGCGTTGTGGGTCTATTTTTTTAAATACGTCAGCGAAAGTCATCATTCTAATTGGCCGACACCGCAACGCGTTGTGACATTTCGGCAACGAGTTGTGACTTTCTCACAACGCGTTGCCTTTATGACACTTATTGAGTCTTTTGAATCTTTTGGCTTGCCATACCCGGTCTATGGCTCCAAGGGAACTGTCTCTCCTTTTACACCGGACTCATAGGGTACTCCACTCTTCACGCAAAATAAGTTTTTGCTTTATTCGGTTGTTGTCTGTGGAGCCTGGACTATGGCTCCAGGTGGACTTTAATTACACTGGGTATATCGCATGAATTGACTAAAACATCTAGTGGTTGTTGGTTAATTGATTGTTCTTGTCTTTGCTGTTCTTTTGTTTTTTTAGACTAAACCCAATTTGTACAGTTTCTGGGCAGAAGAAAATATGAGCGACTCTTGCGCCCAAAGGCTGGAGTCTTTCGTTAACAAATACGCTAGTGAATTGGATGAGCAACAAGTGTTTGAAGTGTACCAGACAAGTATGAGATTGGAGGTGAGGTTCTTCAGGTCAGCAACAGGAGAGCAGGTTGAAGACATTGACCATATGCCTCAAGTCCGGCTTGCTAGTTTTTTTTTTTTTTTTTTTTTTAAGCTTAGCAATTTCACACAGTGATTAGTATATGGACAAGCATTATGTACATGCAAAAAACACGATTTTTTTGGAAATTGAGGGCGCCCTCCTCAGGAAATCTCTGAGTCGGCCTTTAATTACACTGGGTATATCGCATGAATTGACTAAAACATCTAGTGGTTGTTGGTTAATTGATTGTTCTTGTCTTTGCTGTTCTTTTGTTTTTTTTAGACTAAACCCAATTTGTACAGTTTCTGGGCAGAAGAAAATATGAGCGACTCTTGCGCCCAAAGGCTGGAGTCTTTCGTTAACAAATACGCTAGTGAATTGGATGAGCAACAAGTGTTTGAAGTGTACCAGACAAGTATGAGATTGGAGGTGAGGTTCTTCAGGTCAGCAACAGGAGAGCAGGTTGAAGACATTGACCATATGCCTCAAGTCCGGCTTGCTAGCGTGTAATTTGGAGAAATTGAAAGTCCGTATGTAAAAGAGTGAATTTCCCTAGTTCAAGCAGCTAAATAAGGGATAAGACGTTTGCAGTGGAAGCATAGTTGACTTTTGATACCAATACTGTATTCTACTCTTTTCTAATTCTGCAATTCACTTTCAACGATCATTTAAGAGTGGCATTCTATTCTACCACTCAACGGGCGTTTGTTGTCCATTCCATCTTTCACTCTTTTCTCCACTCATATATCTTTGGAGTAAATTTACTTTTTTTAATCCAACTAGAATTAACTTTAAAACGTTTTGCAAAGAAAAAGGATCATTCTAATCGAAGGATCATTATCATCATTATTATTATTTATGAAAGTGAATTTACCTATAGACATTGGTCTTTATCATAATAATTCTTTGTCAACATAATTGGTGAAGTTTCGTTTTTTTTCCGGTTATATGCATGGACGTTATATGGGTGAAATTCTGTTTCTCTCTCACCATGCGCTTATATTCCGTTAATTGCGCCGAATATAATGGAAAATGCACATTTATTCTATTTAGGCAAATTCCTATCAATTCATGAAATGTGTACGAAAGCATATTCAGCGCGAGTTTGCTACAAAATGAGCTAACGATATGTATTATGATGATGATGTACGATATTAATATTATGGTAGAATTATTAATTATCAACAATATTTTAAATCTTCTTTTTTTATTTATTTGGGATGTTTTTAGTGTTTTTTTGCAGAACCACGATAGATAGATTTTGTCATCAAACATAGCGTTGTTGCACATTTTTGTATATTTTGATATAACATTTTGTATCAGTGTGTGACTATATACAACTTTGGCAATTTTTTTACATTTTCTCATCCATGAAACAACTTGTTACTTCAACGCTGCATTTTTATTCTAGTTCATGTTGTTTTAACTAACGCAAACACAAAATTTGCACAGGTTGACAGGTAAACTTTCCTGCAACTCCTTTTGGAAAACTTCGATAGGGCCCACAGGGTCTATGGGAGATCAGCATTCTAGCCTCTCACAGAACCTTTGAGCTAATTAACATAAAGAAAGTGTATATATTATATTTCCTGTTGACATTTTCATAAAACAATTTGAAACCAATGTAAAACAAATCGAATCATTAGAGTTATTTACCACCAATCCACGATGATATTGAACAGTATTTGGGCCATTCTTCAAAAGCAAACCTTTTTGTTAAAAATCAAGTTAATGGTATTGCAATTTTATTTACAATATCAGGTTAACCATTCTTCCAAGTTTCCTGCATGATTTATGTAATTATGTTCAACTCAAACACCCTCAATTGCATAAATGAACGTGCTTAATATTTGGAGGAAAAAAGGTGAGATTATTACACAATTTTGCTTCTTTTGTTTTATACTGAATAGTTATTCATTTTAATTGAAATATTGCCTAAAGTATTGTGTGAACTTCATTTTTTTAAATTATGTTACAAAATTGCAAATTTATAGGAAATAGGCAAGTAATTAACAAAGACTTTTACAAGAAAGGCAAAGTTTTTATTACTAGAAAACCACTGTCTCAGTAATGTCCATATTTCATTTCAAATGCCAGTTTGTATGTACCTTCCCTTATGTTTTGATCTTTCTGCATCCAAAAGTTATTGATGTGCTAATTACTGTCACACACGTGATCGGCACTCACCATTTTTGTATTTGAAGTACATACATTTCTGGTCATATTCAAGACGTTAACAGTGTTAACTTTTATTATTAGTTAAAATATGAAAATGATCAGTTTGAACAAGAAAACAGCAATTAATTTTAATTAAGACTGGTTTAAACCCGATTTCCATGTTTGTTTGTTTTTTGTTTTTTTTTATTTGAATTTTGTCTTATTGTCTTATTTAGCCTGGGTATACGGCGGTCCGGTAAGTACGTAATCCTGTTTCTAAAATTGAAAAAAAAGTTGGCGTAAATTGAAACCACCGTTTGAAAATTCTCAAGACTGGAATAATACCGAAAGGCATTGTTGGAAAAAGGGATGCGGCCCGTAACGATTGCGTGTTCACTTTTCCGTGTCTGCGAGCACCGAAGTACCCGACAAAAACGTTCAATTTTCTCGCTAGGTTCTATAGGTTCAGAACCAATTACGATACATATTCAAAACAAAACATAGTAACGGACCCTCTGATGCAAAAATCTCCATAGAAGCCCTTCGTTTTCCGGAGATATTTGAGATTTAGTTTAATTTGCATACATTCGCTATGACGGACTGATATCGTTAATCTCTCGCGCAGTACTAATTTAGATAATATCTTTCGTAGTCTGTGACACAGACTACACCGTGGGAAATACTTACCGGACGCCATAGCCCGGGTAGATCATTCAGTGTTTAGACACTGCTTTCCAGTGATGCCCAGGGGTCCAGGACGACTCAGGACAGCCAGGGGTTTCCACCCTACACTTATCGAAACTGGCTGCGATTACATATACAGGCCAAGTCCAAATGAACTACGGGGAGAGCGGAATTCCAGTTTTAATCAATAGTTCTTATACAATCAAATCCAGAATTTAGTACTCGAATTAAATCCCAGCAAGTAGCCCCGCCGGTACCGCCACGCTCTCTTTTGTGTCTTTTGAAAGTTTGGGGTGAAGTTGCCAAATTTAGCAGACATGCACTATTTCAACACACGGAATCTGCATACTAGCTATAGCATTGCTCTTTGCAGGTTATAACTGATGACATTTTGATAAGTGTTTGAAATAGTTGAGAATAAGGAAATACACCAGGTTTTATTTACAACTTCATTTTTGGTGCACATTAACAATGGTCATTAATTTTGTGTTATAAGTCAATGAATGAAGAAGTCACACAGGTAACCACCAATGTCACACAATGACCGTACTTATGATATAAATTTCTTAATTACCAAGTAAAGTTTGCTTGTTACTTTTAATTACCAAAATGGATGTAATGACAAAGTACCATTGTCTTTCTGAAATAACTATAAGAATGTGAGTACTTAAATAATCACAGAATTTTACAGCTGAATTTTGAATTATTATTATAAAAACCCTTTTTGTCTGACGTCACAAACGTGACCGAACTTTATTTGATCCTCAAGACAAAAATGACCGATCTGGCGAAAGTGGAAACATTATTTTGGTTAGGTTTGGACTAAATGTTATTCATTATACCAAAAATGTTAACAGATTGGTTATGTTGGCAAAACAGTATTGAGTTGAAAATCAAAATTTAACCTTTTTAGGTCACAAACGTGACCGAAGAATGGCCCATTTGGCCTGTCGTGAAACACAAAAAGGTTGTAGATATGGCAAACTATACCTTATTTTATTATAGGTGCATTTCGTGATTCCAGCCCCTTCTATTTTATTCATTGTTCACTAGATATCCTTGAGAAAAGCTTTTTAGCTAATCCCGACTTTGCGGTTTTTTGTACGAGCAAATGCTCGTTTCCCACGGCCCCATAGGCCACTGTGCTATATTTTCTGTCCGTTTACGGACAGAAAATACTAAATTGCAAATTACTTACAGACACGGCCGAATTTGCACGTAAGATTTGGCACACATGGATTACTAATGTTAACGGTTCAATGATATGAAAATCTCACCTTTTTTTAAGTAAGTCAGGGAGACGAGGCTATGGATCACGAAATGCCCCTTTAATTCTTAAAACCAGATAAACATGTTTATATCTTTCAACCCCATATGAATTTTTTATAATCCCCTCCCCCCCAATCTCAAAATGATCGAGGATGCCAAAGTTGCATCATCGGTATTTGGAATCACCAGGTTAATGTTGCCTGATTTTTATATACATGGAATTACAGATCGATCTATGACAAACCCGGGCTTGTATTATTATCATTGTTATCGTTGTATCACTATTGTTGCTATTTATGTTGCTGTTGTTGGGGTTTTTGCTGTCATATCTTATGTAAATATTTGTATAGCACTTTGTATAAGTTGTATTGAATTGTAATCAATTGTTCACAAATTGTGCAATAGCTAATATTACCAAAACAATGACAATGACATCCATTTGATCACACACAATAATTCATAATTATGTGGCCCTTTGTATCTTTTTATCTGCCAATGCTATTAAATCATTATAGAATGCAATTGGAGTGTGCACATTAGTTGTACAGCATGCCTTAAAAACATATTCAGTTGTAACGTATCTGTCGAATAGAAAGATTGACGACCGTAAGGAACGGGTTGGTACATTTTGTGACCCCACTTTTTCTGCTCCCAGTTGAATTCAGCCGCCTTGACGGAATAAAGTACAGTATCCCCTGCACTTAATTCCGTCAAGGCTGCTGAATTCAACTGGGAGCAGACAAAGTGGCTGCAGTAAATGTACCAACCCAACGCCACAGCAATAGAGCGGAGCTCGAGAATTCTTTAATGAATAAACTCAGCCAAATTAACGATTACATAATTCGGACATGTTTAAAGAATGAGTTTTAGTGAACCTTGAATAAAAAATACATTGACCAATATGTTGTATGCAATTAACACCATTGTTAACGGCTGCTGAGTAGGCATATCCGGAGCTAGAGGGAATCTACAGATAAATTTGTAAATGTAATGTAAATTGTTGAATGTTCAGGTTCCTTGTACATGGGTACAAGTTGGGGATGTGAAGAGACTGACGTTGTTGAATACTTAATTATGTTAATATTAGTTTGTTCCCAGCTAATTTTGCATTTGTGGAATTGATTGTAGTACAAAAGACAAGTAAAATTAGTCCTGGAAAATCAGAGTCGCTGTTACTCATTTTGGTGTCATTGTATATATATATTTCAAATTTCATTGGAATCCCTAAACTCTTGTCGACAATTTCATCCCGCGTGTCGATGACTGCTGAATCCCAACCATCCCCCAAATAACACAGTTTATATTGCTGAGAGGCCTATACACATGACTAAACTGCAGCAAGAGATTTTAAGGCATACATATATTGTATCGTTATGTAGTGATTTCATAAAGATTAGACCCTCGGTAGATTTCTTATCCTGTATTTGGCTACAGAAATCTTAAAATTCAATATAGTAAGACAGGCTGAATTTTGTATTTGTTCTCATATATAATTAGAAATTTCAACATTCTTGTAACAAAGAAATAATTCTCAGCTTAATCGTTGTTGTAGACGTTCATCAGGATCGTTGAGTAATATTATGTAGCAAGTTCATTATTACTGATCCATGTCAACTTACTTGAGTTGTGAACGTTTCAGGAACGGCTGTTCCTTTCATCAGCACTGAGATGAGACTGGTGAATGTCCAAGTTTGGTTGATGATTTTTTTCAACCTGGAGTTGCTTCTCCAATCCTTGGGGATATTTTCTCCAACAGCTCATCATAAATGTGTGTAAGAAAGTATTGGTCTTCGTCGCGGTTCATGATAGCGTCCCCCCGCTTACGGATTTCAATGGCCTCCTTAATCCAGCGTTTATATTTGTTTTGTTCTGTGCCTATAACCTGAATACCTGAATTTTCAGGACCAATTCCAACTGTCTTTTGTAATATAATACTCAAATCCAAAATTATCTATTGAATCTATATTATTTGTAAATACTTCATTTTGCATATGTTATATTGCTAACCAGTTCTGGAGAAGGCCACGTAAATACTTGAAATAAGGCTAAATGGATTTGTAAGTTCAAATTAAGAAACTGTTAGCATTAAAGTTAAAATTTTGAAGAAACTGAAATAAAAAGATCCTTTTGAATCTTTATACCGGAATTCCATTAGTGTTGTGTTTTAAATTCTGATGTTAAAATGCAATGTAATGGATAAACAGCGACAATGCGAGAGGACAATAGAGATATTGAAATGTATCGATGTGTTTTTTTTTTTTTTTTTTTTCGCGGTTCATGATAGCGTCCCCCCGCTTATAGTCCATCCAGAAGGACCCTCGTTCCTCCCTGTGTCCATCCCCCCCTGTGACCGAGCCACCGCGCTCGGTGGCTCGGTCCGGGGCTAGGTCAGTGGGAGAACGAGGGTCCATATCTAGATGGACTACCCGCTTACGGATTTCAATGGCCTCCTTAATCCAGCGTTTATATTTGTTTTGTTCTGTGCCTATAACCTGAATACCTGAATTTTCAGGACCAATTCCAACTGTCTTTTGTAATATAATACTCAAATCCAAAATTATCTATTGAATCTATATTATTTGTAAATACTTCATTTTGCATATGTTATATTGCTAACCAGTTCTGGAGAAGGCCACGTAAATACTTGAAATAAGGCTAAATGGATTTGTAAGTTCAAATTAAGAAACTGTTAGCATTAAAGTTAAAATTTTGAAGAAACTGAAATAAAAAGATCCTTTTGAATCTTTATACCGGAATTCCATTAGTGTTGTGTTTTAAATTCTGATGTTAAAATGCAATGTAATGGATAAACAGCGACAATGCGAGAGGACAATAGAGATATTGAAATGTATCGATGTGGAGCGCTACGGGTTTACACACTGTAC
>JAMKCH010054062.1:0-31344 GCA_023653785.1 Ophioderma brevispina | reverse complement strand
TAGTTTCCACGTCTCTGCCAAACTTGGGTCTACGAACATGAAGTAGTTTTAGAGTAAAAAACAGGAAAGACCCGGGAGGTAAGGACCCGGCGGTGAGAGCTTTTACGGGAGAGTTTATGAAATCGACCACTGTTTCAGTATTAACGAAACATTATAACCATTGGAATATCGCAAAATGCGCGATTCTGCATGGCTGCCAAAATGTAATAGCTTTCAGTGATTTATACAACAGATCGGCAATTTACTAAAAACAAAAAACATCCTAATAGCGACCTCTGACGGGGTTGATTGATACTAATTTTTTCAGGAGTTGTTATCTTGCAGAGAGTTGTTTACAACCCCTACTAGAACGAGATTCGCTAGAAACAATATATTGCGAGATTATGACATAGGCCTCATGTATTTTTTTTAAATGTGGGACGTTTCTCACTAATTTGAAATCCGTTAGCTTTCCTTAATGCATTACAGAGGAAAGAAAGGTATAAGGTCCTCGACATTGTTTATATTTTACTTGAGATGAAGAGTCCCAAACACCATTTTCTAGGTCACGCTCGTTGATGGTATACGCATCAAGAATAAACGGACCGTTATTTATACGCCCACCAGATAACAAAAGGGGAGAGTTCGTTTAGAGAGTTGGATATTATTCATGAGCCACTGAAAGGCATGGGTTGTTAATCGAGCGGGTATAATCGATGATTTACGACCGCTCCCTCTGGGTTTATCTCGGGCTACGCGCAGTGCGATGGACTCCCACTACTCTCAATGCCAGCTGCGGGTCGGCACTTTCGGCAAGAGCCCTAATAGCAAAGGTCATTTTAATTGAAATAACAAGTATACATGTAGCAGTCCCCATACGGTGATATTGCTTATTGGTTGGGTTTTGGTATAAAAAGCTATGCAGTGTTAGTGCACACTTACAATGCTTTAACTGGCTGTGGCTTTGAAATTGAATAGTTTGTGTCGGTTGGCATTTTAATTGGCCTTGTTATTTCATTCATAGTGAATAGGAAAATCTCAATCGGGTCGATGGTCAAAGTACAATCCCATTACTGGTTGGATTGCCATTAGTTGATGCAATCAAACAAAATGAATCTGCTGTCACAAAAAAATCCAGTTACCCCTTTAATTCCATAAATAAGAATGCCAAAAATAAAGGTACATTTTTATGAAAATTCCATCGCAATTGGACTATTATTGCTCCCAGTTATGAAAATTAGCCATTTTTGAAGAGAAAAATGGCAATGTTTAACCAGGGTTATCATCAGGCCGGGCGGCACTGGGCAGAGCCCACCCAGTCCCTTAAATCTGTCCGTTGCTCATGAGCAATTTCAGCTTAGCTTTCCTCAATTGAAAAAATCGCCTTCGATGTTCATGAAATAAAGTGACTAATATTAGACAGCAGAATATGAGGATTAGCGCCGAAAAAATAAAACCCGGTTTTGACGGGCGAGGACCTTTCGAGTAGGTCGGCAGTCCTGGCGAAATTTTTTCTTTTTAAAAATTTTTTTTTCTTTTCTGGAGCTCAAAATTGGCCTAAAATAGTCCAAAATCTGAAAATCAAGAGAAAAAATGAAAAATTTTTACAAAACAAATTTTCTTTAAAAATTTGCCAAATTGTATAATTTGGCCTAAAAACAGGCTGATTTTACATTCATTTTTTGGAAAAACTCAAAAAAAAAAAATCGCAAAACTGAAATAGTCCGGGTCGATCGGGCCCGTAAAACCGGTTTTTTATTTTCATCGCCTTATGTTCATTTTTTATTGTTTAAGGTCGCTAATCCTTGTTTTTTTTTTTACCAAAAACCTTTCCATTTGCGGCACAAGTAGAGAGGTTAGGGTTTGAGTCCACTAAAACTCCTTTTTTTTTTAACCGAAAAATCTGTTCACTACGCATCACTAGTCGGAATTACCCCACCTAAAAATGGTCTGGTGACACCATGGTGCCACCCTGTGACAAATCATGTATTACTTGTATTTACTTTTCACCTTTTGGTTTTTTTCTTTTACAATTTTTAGGTATTTATTTATTTCTGATTACGATGGGAGATGATCAAAATGTCTCAAGTATCTATTGATGACCAGTGTACACACAAGGTAAGGTTCAATTTCTTAAAATTCTTGACAAGCACTGTTTTTCTTTAGAAGGACTGCTATGCGTATTTTGTACAAACTCATAAGAATTACCCTTTAATCTTGACAAAATCAAATCTTTGCACTTGTTTTTGTCTTTTTGATCATTTCCATTTTGGCTAAGAGCTGCTGGTTTAAAAAAATATCTACCCAGAAAACCCAAAATCATGGCCAAGAGAACATTTTTTTGTTGTTGCCTACATTGTAAGTACTAATAAAATAGTAATCTTTCTATCTGGTAATGGTAGAACTAGCTATCATTTAGTACATCGCTTGTATTCATCTTTTCACTGCTGCGTAATTTGTCTAGGTTTGGAAGGCTCGACTGCATGGGTACGCAGAGGCCACCAGTGTTCAACAAGCTACCTGATGAGAAGAGCCCAGAGTTTACCAAAATACGCCGGCTTGCCTCAAGACATTTGTAATAGACAGCAATGCCGTGGCCGCAGGAGAAAGGTTTGGAGGCAGTATTGGCTTACCAGGAAAATGATCACCTTGCACCAAGGTACAGGGAAGTGGAAAATAAATTTTCTTCTGTTTTTTTTTCAAAGTATATTGAGTGATATCTAAAAAAATTACAACAACTTGATGGTCTCTGCTGACTGTCAAGGCCGTTGCCAACCTAGGTCTATAGCCCGGAGCTAGCGACATTTGTAACACATCTCAGTACAAAAGGTTTGAGATGATTAAATAGTAGACAGTCGGCAGGTCACCCATGTACCGAAACATGATTTCTTAAAGGTGCAACGAGAGAGAGATTCAAGCATCCATATTTTCTATGATATGTAGTGATTTCCATATAGATTAAACGCACAACGAATAAAGATCCCCTACTTTGTATTTGGTATACAGGATAACTTAAAAATAAAAACAAAAGGTGATTTGTATATATTTCCCCATAGACACATAGGTGAATTTGCATTTGCTCCTATAGGAAATAGAACATTTTGCACAATGTTTTTACCATAGAACCATTTCTCGGCCTAATCCTTACAGATGGGGAATATTTTCGATATAAATCTTTACATAGTGCCCAAAAATCAGATTTTCACATTTTTTCGGGACACCTGTTATTTGAAATCTCTCGTTGCACTTGTAAGTGCACCAAATGGTGCCTAAGGAGAGGGGGCCAAGACAAAGTTTGTACAGGGGTCAATTTTCAAAATTACAAAACATTAAAAATATTGTTAAAAAGTATACCACATTATTTTAAAAAATTTGGACCCCTGTGCAAACTTTGTATTAGCCCCTCCCTTAAGGCACCATTTGTGGCACTTAAGAATTGTGTATCAGGGGCCCGGTCAGTCGTCTCATTATTTTATCACTCAAACCTTTTGTACTTGACATGTAAGTACAAATGTCGGCCTACCTCTGGGGCTATAACATCTTGAAGGCCTCCCATTTGTGAAGTCTAATTAACTCCAGTCTTAAAGAACTTGGTGGTAACAGGTTATCCTTTTAGGTTATATGGTGTAAGTGTCAAAGCATTTGGCATGAAGGTCAGGGGTCAAATGGTTACTGTCCTGTGAAAAAAATGCTAAAGTTAAAATGTTAACTACCCTTTGCAATATAATAACTCCAATCTTAATGAACCTGTGCCATGACGTATATGGGGATAGGATGATTCTTAGGGGCGGGCTAAAGCAAGGTCATGCTGGGTTCGGGTGAGGTCAAATGTGTGTCCTTAAAAACTCATGATTTTTTCTGGAAAAAAATTCATTTCTTTTAAATACAGCAGGGACAAGCATCACTCATCACAAAATTGGGGTTACTTTAAAATATTACCCAATTGTTCCCCCAAACCAATTTTTGATTTGCTTGAGTTTCACACTGACAACTTTTTTTCTACCAAAGATTATTTGGCCTTTAAACATTGCCAATTTACCAGACTGAAACTGAATACAAACAAACACTTTTGATGTGATTTTGGCATCTCATGAGGAATTTTGTTCGAAGTCCCTTATTGCTGCTTTGCGAAATTTGCATATTAAAAAAAATGATCAAAATCTCATACGTAAAGAGGTAACTCTAACTCTGACGAGCTTAAGGCATCCTTACATTTGTCTGATGTTTAATTTGAATTAACACACAGTTTTAATGTCAAGGATTTTTAAACGTCATTAAAGCAGCACTGCTAAATATCAGCAACACATTTCACACTTCAAAATTATAATATAGAAGAGTAACTCGAGAATGCCAAGCCTGAAGATTCTCAGGGATGTTTGTCTTGATCACAACCTGTACGTACCAATGTTGGGATCCCAAAATGGGTTATAGACAGAATATGAAAAAGGAAAATGTAACAAGCACATAATTGGTCGTCTGTTATTATTAGACACTGATGAAGGAGAAAATGTAATTTGAGAATGCATACATTTTATATAAAGCTGCATGTTAAATCTAGAAGTCATTACTCTGCGTCGAGTGTGACGTGCGTCAACAAGAAGTAAATGCCGATTGGCTTGTTGAGCAGGCAGGCCGTTCTAGTGGGGGGGGGGGTTTTTTTTTTGGGTGACTGACAACCTCGATTAAAAAATTCCTGGCGGCAAATGTTTGGACTTCCGAGATTAATTTATAAAAATAGATTGTAGGTGAATATGTAATGGAATAACATTTTGTTACTGAATTACTTCCCATTGCTAATATGCAATATATAATAACAAAGTATAATTGAACAATTTTGTACTGATATTGCGATTTATCCCGGCAAATAAAGAAAAAACAAACACTCAAAATAAATGCGGACAGGCGGTGCATAAGAGACTCCCCTGTGAGAGAGCGCTATACCGCTTGTATACAGGGACTGTAGGAAATAAAATAAAGCGCAATGCATTGATGAATTGATGCTGAAAGGCTAAACACCCCCCATTAAAAATGGTCTGGGAACGCCCCTGTGAGTAGGTCGGCCTCCCCATTGGGTAAGCATTGACCACCTCTGAAAATTTTGGACAGCAACTGTTACTGAGGTCCATGGCCTGTTTTGGGATTGCTATAGTCGCTGTGACAATTGCTTTTCTGAAATAGGCAAATATGCGCACGTAGAGTTGCTGCATGTAACGCACATCTATGTATTTCCTTTGTGCGTTGTCATGGTTCTGTCTGGCGGGAATGCAGGCGTAGTCTTGATGCAGAGAAAAGGAAATTATGACGGAGAGGATATTAGCCTTGACCCCCCCCCCCAGAGAACATGAACTCATAAAATTGGAACAAGCAGGTCTAAAGTTTGATTATAATGTGTCGGAACCACAGCGAGCTTGGACTGGCTGAAGACAGGGGAGGGGGAAACATCATCCTCGTTTCGCGAGGTTAAGTGGTCCGAAGAAGGGGGAGAGAATGCGATGAACCTCTGCGAAGCTTGTTGCGCTTATGAGGTGTGTGTGTATCTCCTGTAGTCCCACTGTAATTGGTTTGCTGTTCTTATTCTTAGTTGCCAGTCCTTTTGCCCTTTGTTGGTAAGATCAGGGTTAGTTTTAGAAATTCGTGCTGTGTGCGAGAATCAGTCTCGATAAAAAAAAAAAAATTGCGGGCTCGTATAATTCGCTACTGTGTTAAGTTTTGAAGTTTACGAGGAACTAAAATTGATTAATGCAAACGGTTTTTACGAGATCTTGCGAGAATCGGATTCTCGCCGAATAATCTAGCACTGCAGCTTCTTATTTCATTGCCATCTCCTTTTCTTCTTAACCTCTTGCCATCATACCTTATATTTACTTATTATATATTTAGAAACCTGTGGTGAGTGTGGCAGGTGTGGGAGCCAAGTGCCTGAATTCATCAAGGACGAAGAAACAAAACCGAAAGGCAGGAAGAGATACTGATGGTGTATATTCTACACTAGAAAAGCAGGATGTTGTAATGGTAAGTGGGTTGTTTAATCAGTACGTTGGGTGTGTAATTTGCAGGCGTTAATGGATATCCTAGTACGTAGGGTACATTAAGCTGGAGATTTTTCATTCCTTTGGAGTTAAATTTCCAGTAGTAGAAGGAACCAATAAGGGCATATAAAAAAAATTGTTTGTTGGGCGTAAACGTAAGAAAAAATCAGGTCGGGCGTTTTTTTTTGGTGTGTGTTGTGAACAGTGAAAATGAAACTAAAACGTTTCGGTAACAACCAAAGAATACAAACACCAACATTAGATGTAAAGTTAACCCAAGTTTATTTCTCAGTCATCCATGAAAACGTCGTCAACATCACACCGTTTGGCTGCCACAAACACGAGTAAGCTCGTACTCATTTTCCGTAGAAAACGCCCTCTTGAACACAGTTTTCAATGGCAAAATTAGGGTGCGTTCGTCTCAACACCCAAAATAGACTCTTCGTCCCTGACTAACGCCATTTCCCCTGACTTGCCAAAAAGAAAATGGCGCGCGCCATCAATCGTCCATGTCGATACTGGACGCTGCATTTTCAACAATGCGGAATGCAAATTCCTTTCGGTGTAGGGGAACCACATAGAACGTGTGTGGCATTAAAGAGCAGGCAGCACAGTGGCGGTATTTTGTGAGTGGTTGGAATGAAATAAAAAAAAACATATTAAAGGATTTTCCAAATCGAAAAAAAAACATTCACATTCATATTTTTTGTAGAGGTTCATCAGGATTCTTGAGTCATATTATGTAGTAAGTCATGTTACTGATCCATGTCAACTTACTTGAGTTGTGACGTTTCAGGAACGACTGTTCCTTTCATCAGCTCTGAGATGAGACTGGGGATATCCAAGTTTGTTATCCAAGTTAGAGACAAACGGAAAAAGAAGACAAATGCAAGGTACTGGTGGTTTTCCCATATTGTTGTGGGGTTCGGAGACAGATCGGCAGGGTAATGAAAGAGTAAAACCATTGTACAGCGATTGATGTGAATGAAACCCCCGTCTTACTACTGCGCAATCTAGCTGTTCCATCCAAAAGACAAACGTGATGACCACGATAAAACTGTGATGCATGGTACTCTCTCCCTTGTCTCAATTGCGACCAGGAATACATCGGGGAGACGGACGTAAATTCGGGACACGATGGAAAGAAAACATTAAAGAGAAGTTGAACAAGGTCAGGACTTCAGATTACCAGAGCGCGAGGAAAGAATCGTTGTCTACATCCACAAGTCCGCTATCACAGATACGTTGTAGAACATAATCACGTAATAGACTGGGACAAGGGTAAGGCCTAGGCACAGCGCAAAAGGAAATATATAAAAAGCTGGATGTATTAAGGAGGGCCATGGAAAATACGTAGGGGGCGTACGCCTCATCACAATTTATGATGAGCTGTTGGAGAAAAAAATCCCCAGGATTGGAGAAGCCCAACTGGCAACTCCAGTTGGAAAAAAAATCAACAACCAAACTTGGATATCCCACCAGTCTCATCTCGTGCTACTGAAAGGAACAGTCGTTCCTGAAACGTCCACAACTTAAAGTAAGTTGACCTGGATCAGTAATAAATGAACTTATACTAAAAGTCACATTCCTATTTGTTCCTCAGTTATAAGTAAAAAAAAAAGAAAATAAAAAAAAACCAGCCCTGTGGAAAAATATGGGTCGGTCGTAAGGGCTTCTTTTTTTTTTTTTAGAAATTGAAAAACAAAGCGGTAGGGGTAGGATTTTTGAGGGTCGGTGGGTTTTCGGGTTATGCAAAAACAAATTTTTGTATGCCGAATGCAAAATATAAAATCTGCACTGCCTCAAATAATGATAGATGCATTACAATTTTGGTGGGCATCACACTCCAAGTACAGTACATACTATGTAGGTGGGTTGTTCATTTAAAGCGTGCTTGTTCCGATTTTATGGTGTATTGTGTTCTTCTACTTGATATGAGAGCCTGGCACTTGAACATACAGCCCCATCAAGTACCGCGGGCGGAAACCAACTTGCGGTTTTGCTGGGTAGACGCAATATGCAGTTGCAAAGCCCTATTCATATACCGTGCTAATATTGATGGTTAACCACTAAAACGGCGTTTGTTTTTGTTTATATCTTGGGAAGGAAATGATTGAGGGGCTAAATTTCAGGACGACAGTGAGGAAAACTACGGCCTTTCAATCTGATATCAAAATCGATACTACTTCCGGGGTAATCAGGGGGGGTCCCAAAGTCGAAGACGATGTGCCACATTTAAATTAGATGTATCTTAATATTTGAGTGAGTAACAAAATTACGGCACATGTTTTTCATTTTACTACTAAATAGAGTGAGCCATACATGTGGTCCAGTGGATTAAGGGCAGTGTGAACTTTGAGTTTCGAGTATCTATTTGAGTTTGTAACTTTGCAACTATTTGATTATTGTATGTAAAAGTATAAATTTCTAGAAAGCGCATTGGGACGTTGAACCCGATGATGGCATCCGATTAATGTAAAAACTTTTCGTATTTTGAGAAAATTACTAAAAAACATTTTGATTTTGCCCCAAAATTTAAGACAGCATAACAAAAACAATTGAATTTTCATGAATTGCTTATGTTATTTTTTAGAAACAGACAAATTTGTCTCGCGACGTTTTTTCATTTTTTAAAAATAGGCTTTTCGAATCGAAATATAAGGAAAGGAAAAAAATGTCAAAAAAAGTGTGATTTTTACCTTTCCAAATTTGAAGTATATATTGGAGAATATCTTCAGTTAGAAATCGAAAAAATGAAAAATTAGAACCGTCCCTAGAGAAAACCGATTTCTATCGTAGGACAGTTAAACCTTACCTTTTACTTCTGTATTGTCTGTAATTTTCTTGTCGAAAATTGCCAAATTTTGTTGCAATTGAACATGAGAAGAAAATCCGTTGTTGTTGTAGTAAAAAAGTGACCTTCTTTTCACGCCCAGTTTCAAGCTTGTGTCTTTCTCAACTACTTACCGTTTAAATTTCAAAATTGAGTATGTTTGCAAGTGATGAAAATACATCTGTAGGCACTATTGAATCAGCCTCTTTTGTCTCAACTCAGAAACAGAAAAATTGAAATTGTCATCTGGTATAAAGTAGCGCTTTGTTTACATTTAAATCTTATTTTTCGTTTTTCCAAGAGGCGTTCGCGCAAAAGTAATTAAAACACGGCCCCCCACGCTTCATACGCAGCAACATTCACAAGAAAGACGCAGCTCCAGAACCTCCTTGCTGCCGACAGCAACAACCACCCCCCCCCCGCGGCTCCCGCATACGGCGCGTACCAATGTGCTTAAATCCCGCCCGTTAAGACAAGTGGTTTTTGTGACACTTTAAAGAGTGCACCAAACGAGAGATTTTGAGACCACCCAGATATTGTGTAATATTTTAAATTCATATAGATTAGACACTCAAGAGATTTTTTACATGTATTTGAACTACAGAATGTCTTAAAAGAAGAGAAAGAGGTGAGTGTTGATTCAGCTTATAGTTTCAATACAAAAACATAGGCTGATTTCTATTTGCTTCTATACGAAATTAGAAATTTCACATTTTGTTTAAAAAAAAAAAAAAAAAAAAAAAAAAGCTTAATCCTTTCAGATGGGGATAGTTGTGATGGAAAGCTTTACATCGGGGCAAAAAGTCAGTACTTTCGATTTTTTTTAGCGACACTTGATATGTGAAGCTTCGTGTTGGCACCTTTATGTCAAATGGCTGTTTTAAATCGGACCCAAAAAAATACAACTCAGGATGTCTGGCAATTGGTAACCTTTGGTGTGAACGTAGAAACAGGTTGATGTTTTAAAATGTGCAAAAATAAGAAATTAAATTCCCTGTGAAAAAACAAAACCACTAGGGTTAACACTACCCTAAGTGCCTCCCTGACCCATTCACCAAAGGTTGTGAGTTCGAAGCCCACAATGAGGCCAATGTGTTTGAGTAGTGAGGCGCGTTTTGACCGCAATAACTCATTCTACCAGGTGTATAAAAGGGTACCAGATTATTCATGTGGAAGGTAATAGACTCAGTGTAGAGGAGGCGTAGCGATCTCCCTACAGCAACATTTTATGATAGAGTTTGGCCAATTGCTTCGGAAAAGGAGATGGGCACTCCGTTCCGTTATACAGCAAAGAGCCGTTTTCGTTTTGTTCCCGGAAATCGGGGTTTTAACAACCCAAAAAATGTCCGGTTTTTCCGTTTTGTTTGTTTGTTAGTACCAATTTCAAAAAAAAAAACGGTTTTCCGGTCGTCTGGTAAGCCAAAAAATAAATTAAGTGTGATAGCGAAGAGCATTATTAGTGCTATATATGCTTCCCTCCGGCAACTCGAAATTACAATTTACATGTGTCCCGTTGGTTCCAATCGATCGGACACACCGTACATTCTACAGAAATATTATGCACGGGTACCGTAAGCGTTCATCCTAAAGGCCCGTGTAAGGAAGTTTTGATTCAGCGAGGGGAGCGCGCGATGAGTGTTATGCATGGTTTTGCCGCTATTCTTTCGGTAGGAAAAAAAATGGACAAATTTTAAATTTGTTGACGGACTGTGATGATTTACAAGCGATAGAATGAAAGATAAAGGAATAAATGGAACTGGTCATGGTGAAGAGAAAGATGACAACGACGATTTTTTTATCAGCGTAATGGGAAACTGAAACCAAGCTGATGGTGCACAGCAGGAAATGGATGGACCCGTCCACCATTATGCTCATGATCAGGTGTTAGAAAGCAGCGAAATATGGATCATGGGGAAGAAAGCGATCAAAGGGTCAAGATTGTCACGCAAAATAAAGATGTACCATATAAACACAACAGGGATGGCATTGAAAGAGAGTTAACCCAGCTGTTTTTCAAGCCGCTGTTGTGAGGACTTAACAGAACAATCAGCTGGCAAGGATGGTAGGCCTGTCAGCCCATCATGTCATGCATGAGTGATTCAGTCTTGACTTTGATTATCATGACATACTGATTGAAAGTGAAAAAAACATTGAAATTGTCAACAGATAAGCATATTGTCAATGAAAAAATGTATTATTCTGTTTGAAATATCATGATTTTTTCAAAGAAATTTGTACTCCGGATTGACTTTCTAGGTGATTTAAAATGCTAAAATCAGGAGCCCGGGGGCGGCGGCTGCCCTTTGGCCCCCGACGGGGCTCCGCCCTGGACCCCCCAGGGCCTAGCCCGCCCCCCGCCCCGGCCAATTTTCAGGGTTTTTTCAATCAGGTGCTGGATCTCTGATACAGGTCCGTCCCCTTATCCTTTACCAAATGATCAGCCTTTACTGTGTTTGAACCCTACTAACGGGATGGTCATAAGTGTGTGCTGTGCTATACACGCTGTTTCCCACCTCAAACCTATTTTGTATAAATCGGAAAATTCACAATGCTAGGAATCGTTCTCATTTAACATCACAGGAAGAAGTATTAAAAGGACTGACAAATTAAGCAGCCCAAGATGTCACCGCCTGTGTGCTGGTCATCCGTGAGGGCCGTCAGAGACTTTGGCATAGTTGATACCCCTCAAGCCTATTGTCAGTCTCTGCAGAAGCTCTGGGAGCACAGTGACAAGACGTGAGGCCAGACGTTAAGAGAGGGATCGAGAGAGAGAGACGATGTCGAAAGGGAGTGGACCAGGCAGCGGAAAACAAGGGCGAAAGAACCATTCCCCCCAATCCCTCATCAAACCAGTACAGGTCAAGATGGCATATGAGGCACGCCTTTTGCCAATATAAAATTAACAACAATGTTAAAATAAAAATCTAGACTGCTAACGGCCATCATTTGGTTACTTTTAATCTGCACAAAAATATAAATAAAATAAATAGAGGTGTGGGGGTTCATAGCTTTATTCTGTATATGAGTTCGTTGTCTTAACTTGTGCGTGATGTCATAACATTTACACCCGCGTCAAGAAACTGCTTTGTCTTTGTACGCGCACGTTAAAAAAAAGCGGCGTGCTTCAAGTCAGCGAGAGCGATTTTTATTTGCGGACCACATCAAATCTCGTGCTGAAGTCACTGCACGGAGGTAGGTAGGGGGTAGGGACAAGGATATGGCTTTGCTTTTCTTGAATCTGGCATTAAGCCAAGATACGCCATGTTTGTTGGAAATTTGTCGAAAGTCCGACTTCACCCAAAACGCACCTGAGATTCTATCCAAGCAACACACTGATCAATGTTTTGATTTCATTTTCTACCTTTTTCAAAATGAAATCTAAGATTTAAATCAAAATTTAAGCTTGTGATCCCTTTTCTTTGTCCCGTGACCGGGGTTGAAAAAATGTAAATTTTCCCGGAAGAAGTGCAGTGCTCACAGAATTCCCACTATTATCTTAAGTGGTTTGACGCGTCAGAGAAGCCTATTCGATGAAATGCGCTTAATTAACATATATGTAATTTAACGTGTTTAGATAACAAATCTTTGAAAAAAATTAGTGGGGTACGCAGGGTACTCAATTTTGAGCTATGAATGGTTTAAAAAGGCATGTTTTGCCCAAAGTTACTACGTAGTCTAGAGAAAAAATTAAAATTTGAGCCAATTTGCATTATAGTGGAAAAAAACGATTCGATTAGAATTTTTAATGTCACTTATGTTCAGGGTTTTGATGAGATCTTTACGAAAAATGTAATAAAAAAAAGGGGTGCAGGATTACTTTTCCAGATAAATGCAAAATATGTCAAAAAATATGTTTATTTGACACCCGGGCGTTTTCACAGATCCGAGACGCATATGCACCATATGGTGCGTACCATCACGTTGACAAAGGCGCGATCTAACGCCAGTTTTCGCGTAACGGCCAGATGCTTCCTTATGTGGCCATAACAAATGGCAAATCCGTTTACTTTTCTGGGTTCTGTTAACAGACTATCTCTTGTTTGGGTGGGAGGGGGGGGATGCGGGGATTGGATGGGGGGGGGGAGGGGCGGGGGGACGGGGGGAGGTGGTGGTGGGATGGGGGGGGGGGGGGGGGGGGGTAGAGGAGGGGACGGAGGGGGGAAGGGGGCGAGCGGGGGGGAGAGTGAAGAGGGGAGAGGGGGGGGAGGGGGGGGGGGGATCGGTGGGGGTAGAGGGGAGTGGGAGGGGGGGGAGGGGGGGGGGGGAGGGGGGCAGGAGGGGGGAGGGGCGGTTGGGGGGGGAGGGGGGAGGGGGGAGGAGGGGGAGGGGGGAGGAGGGGGAATCCGTCAACATCATTTTTTTAGCATTTACCAACATAACATTGTCAAGAAACGTACTTTACCATTATTAAAAGTGCGGATCGTTGCAATTGCATTGCGGGGGGCGGGGGCAATTTTCATGGTTTGTTTTATACTCAGTTTTTAATTTATTGTCGTTATAAAGTGTTTGAGTTTGGTTCAAGTACAGGGCATTTACTAAATTAAATATGCATTCTATTTTATTATTTATTTACTTAACACTTTATATTTATGGATGTGTTTTATGCTCAAATTAAATCTCCCGGAAAAACTGGAGGGATCTGCCGCCACGGGCGCTGGAAATGATTAACCGAGAACTGGTGTAAGCGTATAGCAAACGTAAATATTTGACATACTTCATCCTTTTGAGTAAAAAGTGTAAAGTTAAAAATATATAGAAAAGGCACGAACTGCATGGCACACACACCCTATACACCCTACACCGTCCCTTCCAGGTATAGGTCCTAATGAAGAACCAATCTTTGTGGGGTTCTTTGTAGAATCAAAAAAAGGTTTTGTGGCAAGAAAATTGTCTTTGTAGAATCTTTAAACTCTAGAACCTTTTAAAGGTATGTTAATAAGCACCCTTCAGCGGTTTCTTTGGTTTAGAACAGAGAAAGAAAAAACAGCTGTTTGCAACGAACATTATTTTAGAACCAAACGGTATATGCCGTCAGTTTTTAATTACTTTTCAAAAACATCGTAAAAACAGATACAAAGAACCTTGAGGTTCTCGTAGAATTTAGTAAGAACCGTAGTAGTGGCTTAGGGTGATAATATGGGGGACAATTTTTTTCAGAGTGTTAACTATTTCAACATATTCCACATGGTTAAATATTATGGCATATCTGCTTATTTCTCCGAGGCGTCAGATTCCAACAGGTGCTGTTGGACGCCGGGTCTCTTTGTTGTTGAAGTTTAGAGACTGTTTAGCCTTTTAATTATTGACATTAGCGATTTTTCTTTTAAAAATATGTTCTTGTGTGTGTCCCAACAACAAACATTTTTTATTAGGCCGAGAAGAAAAAAAAGGGCATGGCAACTATGTACTTTTGTCGCTCTTTCACAAACATCGCATTGTACGCGCTGAAACAAAAACGAGGTTCTCCGCGAAATTTGTTTGTTGTGTGTGGACGCCATACGCAAGAAGATTTCAAGCAAGCGCAAGGTAAAAAGTGTGAAATCGCATGCGCAGAGTAGCCTGAGCTAAGTTCTTGACGACGCAACTACCTAAGTATAAATTCTCCCTACACATGCAACTTTTCCTTTCCCTGGAAGGAGCTTCCTAATTCCCACTTTCGAGCCATGCCCGTGACCCATTTTGAGGTTGGGAAATGCTCTCTATGAGTTCTAACACACGGTGGTTATTGGGCTTTTGAGATGATACTATTTTTTTGCCAGCATCAGTTGGTGTTGGTTAAGCTAACCAATTCTGCATCTGTGTCAGTAGGCCTGTGTCGAGCCCAAGTCTCATTTGAAGAATAATGCCGCCTGTCATATTCTGAGTGGAGGGTGTACATGTCTGAAAAATGTTACAAAATTTTCTGAACGCGAGGAGGAGTAGGTAAGACATGTGGTTCAGAGAACCCCTTGTTATTCCAATAGAACATTTTATTAAAATTTTATTTTAATTATTTCACAGTTGAAATAAAGATTGGAAGAAGAATTTGAAAAAGTTGCTGGTTTTAAAGCCACCCAAAACAACAACGATTCCTGAAGTCCCAGCAAGATCTGAAAGCCAAAGTTGAAGCTCAGGGTGAAGATGAGGGATGAAAGAGGCCCAAATCTAATATCTACTTCAGTTGGCTGGACCTTTATTCTTTAGCACGGTTATAAAATTACCAAGAGCCAGGGGGGGTGGCCAAAGAACTCTCAATTTCAGATGTCGCCAAATTGGTTTTAACACGTAAAAGCGAAATTGTGAAAAATTCTTGAATTTTTTCTATGTTGATCAAGGTATTTTCTTATTCCAAAATCTGTTGAGTTGAAGAATCAACTCCACTGGAAAGGTTATGTCGATTTTTTATTTGTTATTGGTAACGATAGAGGCCGAGGTCGTATGTAGGTCATGGGAAACACCCATGATCCGACCCACTCCAAGCACCAAATTGGTCTTGTGGTTTGCAACTCCGATTGCTGTAATTTCTTTGACATTTTTGGTGGGACGATGTTGTATGTAGGTAATGGGAACACCCGAAGACCGACCCACATCAAAGCATTCAAAAATTTGGGTTTGTGGTTTGCACTCCGTTATTGCATGTGATTCTTTTGACATTTTGGTGAATTGCCTATAATGAATGAGGCTTGGCCGCCACCGGCTGCCAAGAGCCAGGAAAAACCAATGAAAGTATTTGTAATTGAGGCATTCAGTGTTCTAGAAACACCTAAGTTAATACAGTAAGCAACACCACTGAGAAATTAGCCGTCTACACTGCAATGTAAAAACGGGAAATGAGAAAACTTCACATTAGCCTGAAAATTTGATTTGAGATAGGATTGTCTCAGATTGGGCTAACAGCAAGTCATCATCCAAAATAAGAGGTGTGAAGTAACACTGTACTTTCAAGCTAAGTATCGGTCTTATCCCAGATATGAAAACATTATTTCATTATAAGAAAGGCTCTCAGTGATAAATTCCTGATAATAGAGGGTGATTTGTAAAAATTTGAACTTTCGTTTTTAAAGCACTATTGAAATGTCATATTTAAATGACAAAAAAACTGTTCATTATAATATTTTTTGTTTGTCTGTAACATGTTTGATGTGAGTACCATGATGACACAATAGAAACAGTGTGTGTGGGTTGTTGTTAATTCTATACCTAAACTTACCTTTAAGGGCAGTTGTCAAACCCTGGTACCGTCTCCGGTGCTTTTGTTTTTACACAGAATTTCTGATTTTTGCATCACATTTTAAAAATCCAACTGTGTTTATAGTAACCAACAAAGGTTATCCAGACAATTCCGAGCTGTATTTTTTGCCGATTTAATCAGCTATTTGACCATTTAAAGTCACAAAAAAACCGCTTGCGTATAAACGCGGGAATTAAGCACATTTCACGACGTCAGGCGCAAGACGGCACCATCGCGTAGCGCGGTGAATATTGCTGCGTAATGAGCGTGCGCGTGTTTTACATGTATTTGCTGCGTCAACGCATCTTGGAAAAACCAAAAATAATATTTGAAAATGTACACAAAGCGCTATTTAGACCAGATAATTTCAATTTCTGTCTAATTTCTGGAGTAAGAGACAAAATATGTTGATTCAATAGTGAAATATAAAGATGTATTTTCATTCACTTGCACAACATACTCAATTTTGAGTTCCAAGATAAAGTTTATTGAGAAAGAGGGACAGCTTGATAATGGCTGTGAACAAGTCACCCTTTACTAAAACACGATTTTCTAATGTTCAATTTTTCGAAATTGGCAAACTTTTCAGAAAGATTAAACCAAAAATACCGAAGTAAAAGGTAAGGTTTACTTTCCATACGATAGCATTCGCGTCTTCTATAGGGCGGTTTTCTCAATTTTCATTTTTCAGGATTTCTAAACCTAAAGATATTCTCCAATATATACTCAGATTTGGAAAGAAAAGTAAAAAATCACACTTTTTTACATTTTTCCTATATTTCGAAAAGTAAGCCTATTTTTAAAAAATGAAAAAAAACTTGTCCCTAGACAAAATTTGTCTTGTTTCTATAAAATAACATAAGAATCATGAAAATTCAAATGTTTTGTATTGCTGTCTGAAAATTTTGGGTTGCAAACCATGTTTTTTTAGTATTTACTCAAATACGGAAAGTATACATTAATCTGATCCATCATCGGGTTCATCGTCCAATTTTTTTCTAGGAAAATGGATAACTTTTAATAATAATTTAATAGTTGCAAAGTTACCAAACCAAATAGATACTCGTAAACTCAAGGTTCACACTGCCCTTAACACCTGTTTGGATGCTAATCATCATTATAAAACAAAATTATTTTACTCGGCATGCCCCAAAGTAATTTTTAAAAATAACATTATTGCACCCATTATATGGTAAAACTAAATGTTTCGGGATTCTTTCTATCCTTGCCCTGCCTTTTTGTCGAAACTTCCTGATAATTTCTACAACAATCGATAGGGTTGAAATTTGAAAATTGTAGAATACCCCTTGAATTGTTCATTTTTTTAGGGTGAAGATGAAGCTGACGCAGCAGTGGCTGGTGGCTCCATTTGAATTGATAGAGCCGAAGAAAAGAAATCTATTTCTAAATACCCAAAGATTTTTTGAACATGGCGGAGTTCTTAAGACCCAAATGGAAACATAAGTTTAAATAAAAAAACACAAAGAAAAGAAAAATAGGTATTACTTTTGTGTGAGACATCAGAAAATATAATTCGCGTTTGCAGTTGAATGGTCATACCATAGTTACCGGTTCACGTTTGGTCAGCACAACCTTTAATGGTCATTGAGCTTGATTGTGATCATTTTAATCGTAGTTCAGAATCTCTGTTTAGCGTGTGTCAGTTGACCTGGCAACAATCAATTTTTGATGTCATACTGGATCAGCTATAACCCTAGCCCCTAATCTAAAAACCGTAACCTTGTGGTCTATTCAAATAGTAAGTAAAGCAAAAAATAAATCGAAAATATTTTATGTGGAAAGTTAAGTAAAGACAAAAAACCAAAACAAAAAAATTTTATGGAAGGAGGCAGTTTTATTTAAAAAAAATATTTAAAGGAGGGGTATGATGGCTTTTTTTAACGGGATCAGTCTTGCTTGCATAGCCACCTCATGGGAAGAGTCTAAAACTGTTGGGATAGTAAAAATGTTTATAAATTATGTCTTGATAAGGAGATGGACAAAGACCCTGTTTTATAGTTAGTGGACCGACCTTTCAAGAGGGTTTTTAAGTCGGGTGTATCTCTGATGTATTTGTGGGCCCCAGTGTAGCTACACTCAAGGTCCGTTCATACTTATGCACTGCATTTGTGGTGCAGTAAATTTATCGCAATGTTCCGTCACTTCCGCTGCACTCTAAGCGGATTTACTGCAGGCAACCAGGTCACTGCAGTGCATTGGGTTGCAGTAGTTGCACAGTAAATCTTGCGGAATTTGGCATTTACGCACACTGACTGACCCAACGGCATCTTGCTGCATCGCCAGTTAAAATAATTTAACTGTGGCCGTACTGCATTGCGTTGCAATAATGCAGGATTGTTGCAGTGACAATTTTGTAGGCTGAATGCAGCACGCACTTGCAACTGCAGTGAAGTATGAAACAGGACCTTTGTGTTCTGTTGACACCTGTGTTTTGAAAACAATCCCTAAGCATAGCCAAGGGCCTATACTGTACTGATAACAATATGTCGTACTTAGTAATTAGTGTTCCAAAAGTTAAGGAACCAAAAGACATTCATGATCACGCAAAAAAATCCCTAAGTAGTAATGCTTTGTGGGCTTAAAATGAGCGTAAAAGTCAGAGTGTTTATTGTGTTAAGAATATGATTTTTGTGGGGGATCACATGCTCTATTGAGGTGAAATTTCCCATAGCTGGTGCATGGTAGGATTAATCACTACACCATCTGGTTTACTACGATATTATGATGTATGGATGATGATGTACGTTTGCCTCTTCGTCAACATTTTACACAAAAAGTGAAACCTTGACCGGAAACGTGAAGTCCGAATTGGATGGCCACTTGTGTAGGGGTAGTAGTAGTAGTATTACCTATGCATTGTGATGGTAAACATGCATATTAATGAGCTGCTCATTTGCATTATTTTTCTGATTGGGCAAAACCATAATTATCTTTAAATATAGTGAGTGCACCAAAGCCGAGAAACTGCCAAATTAGTGGGTGTTTTTTTTGGCAAATGCCCATATTATTTGTGGGTAGTGTGCCTTGAACAGATTCTTCATTGGAAAAACAATATTTATTTTTCCAGGAAGAAGAGAAAAAACATCAATGAAAATGATGACTACAGGATTGGATTTCGATTCCCATATGCTAGATCATTCCCATAGCCACTTCCTAGGAAACCACTAGGAATAATCAAACTTAATCCTAATCTATGTTAACAGATGATATGTTGTTCTTTTTTTGTTTAAACACATTGTCAAACACAGGAAGCCAGAGAATGGCAGAGTCGTAAGGAGGTTTGGAAGCCAGTTAGTATACCTAGAACCAACCCAAACTCGAGGCAGGAGATTATGCCGACCCTAGTCAGGGCACTTAAAAAGGTGGGTAATGGATAATTAACGGTTAACATAAGGATTATACGCATCTCACACAAACTATAAATTAAATGTGTCTAAAGAGAAATAACCAGATTAATGAAGAATAATTTAAAGAAAATAGGCTGACGTTGAACCACAGCTCTAGCCAACTAAAGGGGCATTTTGAGATCCACAGCTCGTCCTTGCCGGACTTCTTAACTCGAAATAGTTTTAAAATTTTTTTATCATCTGAAACCATTAAAAAAAATAATCCATATGTACCTATCTTACATATGCAAAATTTGTCAGATCTGTAAGAAATTTTGCAAATTTGTATTTCTGTCCGTAAATGCGACAGAAATTAAGGGCATAGAGCTATAGGACCGTGGGACAACAAAACCATTGCTCATAAACAAAACTGCAAACAAGTTGCGAATAAGCTTTCTCAAGGCTATCCTAGTGAACAATGAATATAAAACAGCGGTTTTGTGCTGGAATCACAAAATGCCCCTTTAAGCAATGGGCTGGAAGTAGTTGGATGTTAAATGTGAGGCTTGTAGACATTCATGCATCTCTTTCGTAATATGCAAAGTTCAAAACTGATGGTTTCATCATTGCGTCATGCAATAATAATCTAAGCCTATTTTAGCCGTGCAATTAAAAATTGTCGGTATAATTCACTTCCTTTGAGTCATCGCGTATTTTTTGCCTTGCATTCAAACACCATATTCCAGCCACAAGCAAGAGAGAAACCTAGCTTTCAGGCAGTTACAGGTGATATGCTGGTAAGTTGCAAGTTCAGAAATTTGTTCTTATGATACGCATGCAATATAGCTGCGTCTGAAAAAAAAAATGACTTCACTCAATAGTTTGGCTTGATTAGCCTCAACCCATCACTCACACTATCAACGTTTAGATTTTGGGTGTATATGTGTAAAAACTCTGTAATTGGAGCATAGAAGCAATATGGGAACTTCATATTTAATGAGGTCAGTGGTCACTTTGCCCAAGCACAAGGTTCATCTCAGGTTAATGACAAGATACATTGGGTAACATAACCTCTAATATTTATGGGTTGATTTTGGAAGCAACTTGAGGATTACAAATGTGTCATGTACATTTCAGTTATTTGTTGAATTGCAAGATATGATCAATTTATTTTTACGCTTCTATGTGCGATTCATTGAAAGAGCTAATAAAGGACTTGTTAAATTAGCCTACAGAAGTGACGACTGTATGTGCTTACGGACAGGAATATCTTGATATAAATTATGAGTTGATTTGAAAATCATACTTCTTCCTGATACTCACGCATATAGCCAATTGCTAGGCCTGTAGAATGAAACTAATCCAACAGGAGTAACTGCTACTGTCCTGAAAACAGTATTTTGACCTGGCAAAGTGACCTTTGACTGGCAAAGTGACATAACAGTTGATTACTCTATAGTGATAATTAATACTTAGTTGCTATTTTTGTGCTTATTTGTTTTTTTTTCAGACCAATAGCCAAAGTATTACTAACGTAATGATAGTAGCTTTGGCTGGCAAATGCATGTGTGGATTGGCCAAGGGGACTACGCAAGAATTTGACCCTGATGCTGTACAGGTAATTTGTAAACAAGACTTTGTATATGGATTAAAAAAATGGTGTAGTATTTTAGAGATGGTCCAGAAATGTTTTTAAAAATCCCCAGACACCATTTGGACACAACTTTATGCGGTTGTGAACCCCATACAGAGCCTATTTCTATGTTCTTTTTGGCTTGAAAATGTAGTAGTTTTGTTGTTTTTTTACCTCAATTTTGAAGTTCTTAAAATTACTAATATGCAGATTTTGTATCTTCGTAGTAAGACAAGGCAAAACTTTCAGCACAGTTGCCATGGGGACACTGTGATACCAACAGTTGCTCATAACACCTAAATGTAAGATCGAAAAGTTCAACTGAAAGTTGGGAATAAGCTTTCCCAGGATATCGTGTGAACCTTAAAACAAAACAAAACAGAATTTTGTAATGCACCTTTAAAGTAATTCAAGTAAGAAGTTCACATGCAATATCCTTTTCTCTTTTCAGTGTATTATATCAAACAAATCTTGAGAATTTAAAGAAAAGAAGCTGAACGTTCGTGACCGCACGCGAGAGCCATTGATGCTATGTATCTTACAGTAAGTAATTTTAAAATTGATATATTTGTTAATTTTTTTTGCCTATTTTGTTTGGCAGTGGATGTAAAATAACTGCCTAAGTCAACGAAAGTCAGACAACAAATATCAGACACTATTGAACTCTCCACACCTATTTTAAAAGGAATATCCTTTATTTGGTGTGGAGCAATTTCTTCAACCTTCTGACATACTATTTCCGGGTTCCCACTCTAGGTTTTTAATTGAAGTCCTGGGACCCCAATAATTCCCAAATTTCAGACTTATTGGTCCTGTGGATATTTGTGGTCCGAGACCAGCCTACCAAATTGTTTGTAGTACTAATACAGGTTTATAAATCAGTTTCCAAATACATGATAGATTCCTGATTCCTATTGTGCCTTTGGTTAAACTTTTGAGGTTTCACATTTCCTAATATTTAAGTTAAAAAGTAGGTTTTTGTCGGACAAACAAATGTCATAATAGCCATTGCCAATATTGTGATTTGGTTTTCACCACAATAAACAACGATTTTGACTGCTGCATTTGGCAGAAATATAGGTCCTAATAAATTTTGTTTGAGGTTTGGAACATATTTGGAGGTTTGGAAAAAAAATTCACCTTTCAGGTGCTTAGAAATTATTGGGGTCCCGTAGGACCTCATTTGGTTACGCAATCTGAATTTATTGTGCCCAGTGAAAATAATGTCTGTCATTGACGCCAAAATCCTCTAAGCGCGGGGGAACCCTGCTATTTCCACCACTGCAAAAAACGCAAATTCAAATATTCTGGGGCCATCTTAAGACATGGCGGCCATCTTTGAAAAAATAAATTACATAATGAAGGGCCTCCCTCACCAACTTTTTTCAAAAGATCGGGCGATCAACTGTATTTATTTTTTTTCTTGGCCTTATCGAATGGTTGAGGATTTAAGCTACCTGCTGGAGAAACTAGTTTAATCTTAAAATTATTTTCAGAAACCTCTGGGGGTGTTGTTTAGCATCTGCTTTCTCATTTTTAAGAATGGTGATGATTTTAGTTACTACCGCTGAAGAAACTAAACTCTTAAAATTATTTTTCAGAAACATCTTCTTAGTAGTTACCTTTTAATCTTTCTCCCCGAATTTGGCTACTTCTAGCCCAGATTCGCTCAGCGGTGGTTTTACATTGTTTTTTCGGGCAGTCACTTGAACCCATTACTCCCAAAACTAGATGTTAGACATGGCAATTCTGACCTGCCCTAGATTTTCTAGCAGAGTGTCTGCCTCGAGGCCGTTTATCAATGGAAATTCAACCCGATATCAGCTCGTTTGCCCACACGTTTGACGACGGGAGGTCAGTAATTGCCACTCTTTATCCCTAAAGTCTGAGTGTGTGAGGCCCATGAAGTGACCAAGCAAGGGTCCAGGGAAAGTGTTAAAGTTTAATTTGCCCCTTTTCCTTCGCTCACACATGTTAAATTTGTGGATTTTGTTCGATTATTACAGACAACGCTCCAAAATATAATGGAGGATGTGATGTGAGGGGTGCAATAGATAAAAGAACCCTCCATTAGGGCGAGATTCGGGTGTCTGCTAGGAGATTTCGCAACAGTGTAAACCCTTCATCGCTACAGAAAGAGTGTACTCAAGCCACTCTGTGGGTCTTTAGTTCAGGTGATATAACTATGTTATTTGAGTTGTTAGTGCAATTGACATCATAAAGACTAACCTACCATTTGTGAATTTGTAATGGGAAATATGCAAATGGGAAATAGTGTGTACTCAGAGTTAGACTTAAATGAAATCATGTGTAACTTTCCCGGGAGAGCAGGCTGGTATTTGAACAGCGGAAAAAATGATGTTGTGTAATCTTCTTCAGCGTCCGAATAAGAGAGCGAAAACGTGTGGTGTCCTATTCGACACAACTTTCTGTATATACATAAGTGAAATGATAAGTCTTTTTGGTGGCCCGTGCGGGGAATATTACCAGGCGCGTTTAGGATTGGTTGGTAAATTGTAAAGACTAAGACCAAAGAAAGCATTTCTGAGTTAGAATGCTTTCATGTGAAAATTCTGGTGTTTTTGTTCTTGATTCTTCTTTGGGGTCCCAAAGACAATCGGAAAAAACCCACGACCTTTAATACCTTACTTAGAAATTTTCTTTTTTTTTCTTTTTTTAAAAAAAAAAAAGGGGTCTAATGCTTCTTAACAAAAATGGTTCTGCAGTGTATGCAGCCCTTACATTAATAGCAGCGTTCGAATAGCGGTTGTCTGTTTGCCCGGGACAACTAAATTGAGTGCCGGACAACCAAAACTGTGTATACTACAGTGTCCGGCGGACAATCATAAAATTATACGCCGCAAGTCAGTGTTGATCGCTTGCAAAGTGATAGAACCCACTACAGACGATAAATTGTTTAGGTATATGGGTGGCAGACAGATAAGAAGAAACGGGGATTTTTCACTGGATTTTTCACTTATAGTCGCGATTACAGTATACAAGGTTTGAACCTACGCATCAGTTCGATGGCATTATGTATTGAACTATGTTTTTTGTGTGCTCCCTTTTTTTTTGACGCTTTATGTTTGGTGGATCAGACAACAATTAGTAAATAAGAAAGAAGAAAACACTACAGTGCTTGACAAGTCTTTTCTCGATTGTGGGTCTCGTTAGTTTAATTAACAAAGTAATTGGTATGATTAGTATTAAAAATTATTTCTTATTGCTCTACCATCAAACTGCAAGTTTGTTTCCCACCGTAATTGATGGAAGAGTATGAAGTGTCAGGCTCTCATATCAAGTCCGGGAGAACACAATAGACATAAATCAGACAAGCACCTGTAATTTGAGGCTGGCTGTGGTTTTCCTAGTTGATGATAGAGTTGTCAAGTAATTATATTATGATCCATTACAGTGTTTTACACTATGTAGATTTTGCCTTCTTTTTTGCTTAATGCGAGATTGTGCTAAGAGACACATTATTCATTTACTGTAGTTAGGCAAAAACTTTTGTCCATCACGTTCAATACATTTTTTTTTGTTCCTTGTGTACAGAACTTGCTGATAACCACCCGCGATGTAAGGGACCGAGCTGCAGAAGCTTGGGCACGGCACTCAAGGTTGTGGGCGAGAAAGCCATGACACCATCTCTTCAATCTGATCTCTGACAAGATAAAGATGGACAAGGTAAATAACCACTATTTTATTCAGTGGGTGGGGTTTAGTAAGCAAACACGCAATATCATTGGGTTGCCTATTTATAGAGGACGATTATTAGATAGTGCGTCGCCGCGCAAGTGTTTACGCGTCGCGGTGTATACGGTTACGCAGTTCACGCAGGTAGTACGGGTTCGTTCATTTTTTACAGGGGGGAAGTATTTTCGTTTTAACTAATATTATTGAAATTACTAAAACTATTTTCGTGATTTATTAAAAAACCAAAACTAAATAACGAAATGGGAATAAAGATAGATTGTTGTTTTGCCTATATAATCTAGTGGATCACTATTTTTCTCGTAGTGGATACCGGCTGCGCCGGCATCCATCACTCAAAATATTGGACTTGCCCCATCCAATATTGACACGATATTAGATAGGCAAAACAACAAATCCTATCTTTTATTCTTCAACTCCTGTATGGGTTTGTGTTTGTTGTTTTGTAGTTGTAGTATATTTCAATGCAGTCATGTGGACACTGAACTGTTTAAACTAGATGTAAAACACTGAGGCTGGGTATCCTGAAAGGGAGTCTAACTTTAGACCTGGGCTTAACTAGGGATAGGTCCTACATGAGTGGACCTTTTTCCTTCAACATGATCTAAAAAATGTGCTTTGCACGGTGAAAAATTCCTCGTGGATGGGCATTCCGGCCCATTCATGAGAAATTTTCTCACCCATTGCATGTAAAATTTCAAATATTTTTAAAGGAACAAAGTCCAACTCATTGAGAACTAACCCCTGGTATACCGGGTTGTTAAAGTTAGTTTCCTTCAGAATACCAAATTGAGGTTTTTGGATATAGATTAGTCCTTTTATTATCTCCTGTTTGTTTGTTTGTTTTAGATTATTGTTTTGTTTTTCAGTTACCAGCATAAGAAACCATAGTATTTCTGTTGTTTATTTTTAGATCAAGGAAGGAAAGGCAGTAGTGACAAAGTTGAATTAGCCAAAGGAGCAGGAAAAGGTGGTGGTGGAGGAGGAGGAGGAAAGAAACCGCAGCAGCAGCTCGTGCTCCAAGCCCAAAGATAAACTCCAGAGAAAGACCCAAGACTTCCGGCAGGGGGAAGGCACCCGCAAAAGAAGGAGGAGCTAAGAAAACAGCAAAAGCAGGAGCTAAAGTAATGGGGGTATAAGATCTGAGTTAAATCTTTTTTTAATGTTTTATTTTTTTTATTTTTTTTATTTGTTGAGTTGTTTGGAGTCTGTTTTGATATTTTTCCATCTAGGCATTGAGTTAAAAAAAAATTTGAATTTTCAATGAAGAATCAGGGTTCGGGGTGGAAGATTTGTAATTTTTTTTGTAATTGCATAAAATTTTTGGTGTCGGCAGGTTTTCTAGGGTAGGTCAGATTCAGATTACGCCAACAATTTTTTGTGCACTTACAAGATGGTTAAATCTAGACCAAGGAAGACATTTGGAAGACAAAGACATGGAAAGAACTTGCCAACTGATTTATTATATTTGAGATCATTTTAATGCAGAGCTGTAATAAAGAATGCTTGGATGAAAAGGTGGTTAGTTTTTGTATTGTTGTGTGGTGTGTGTGCATGCGTGCATTTACCTGTTTACAATGCCAAATAAGGATTTCTTCGTACATGCTGTAGCAGAGAAAGACAGAATTTTCCACGAGGATGTGAGCGGTGGCAGTGCAGAGTAGCGAACAGTTGATCTTTTGTATAAAATTAAGTGCTTAAATCATTTTGATAGAAAAGTTGGTTTTCTTAAGACTTGCATGGGATCTACACAGGTTTGCTTCCAGTGACCTCTTGGTAATCTTTGACCCCATTTTATCAAATTCTCTTAAAAACACTTTCTAATAACAACAAAAGTTGCTATGACCACCAAAATCTGGCCTAAGACTTATAAACTGGTGTTACTGGTGGTTTTTACTTCCCATTGACAACCAATGTGGCCCATGGACCATTTTGAGACTTGCCCTGATCTATGGACTATTTTCTTCTACAAATCAGATGCTTACACTGCCAAATTTGTTATAAAAGAACCACTGACCTGAAGGACTGATATGGGTGTATACAGTTGACTTCAAGAGATCTGTAGGACTCTGAACCTATTTTGGCTAAATCAATTAAATGTCATTTTCTTCTACCATGAAGTGCTATGCACCAAATGGTTGTGTCCATTGCAAACCACATAGCGGACGACACACCATTCTGGAGGGACGGGTGTGTTTTATTCCTGTCGTTTCTAAAATACTGCATGTTCAAAGGGCAAGTCCCTACTATACTCTAGATTGAACAACCCTCGGACAGAAGTATTTGCATGTTATTCCCAAGCTCAAAACGGTGGGGGGGGGGGGGGGGGGGGGGGGGGGGGGGGTGGGTCCGGGTGCCTTGATTTTGCGAGTGTAGATGTGGTCTTGGGTGTGAATATATGCATCTTGATACCCAACTGACTAAAAAAAGAGACCAGACATGCCTGGTCATCTTGCCTCGCAAATTGCCAGAGATGTACTTTTCCCAAGAAATTTCTGGATTTGCGGATTTTTTGGCCAGAAATAAAATATTTTCCTCCGGAAAGGTTTAAAAAAAAAAAATCTGAGATCAAAGTGTTGAAGATAGGTAAACTACTGCAATAAAAACCCAAGTTTTTAGTACCAATTTATTTTAGAGAAGGTGTCTTGTACCTACCATCCCAATAAGAAATATTTCCTGGATGCTACACTAAAATTTGCCTTCCCGTCTGTTCAATTGTGGATTTTCAGGAAATGGGCTACTCCTCTGTTAAATCTCTGAGATTGAATTCATTTTCCCCTTTTGAAATTATGGTGTTCTTTGACCTTTGGAAGGGATGAAGACTGCTAAACTAACCTTTAGTAGCCTGGCCTACATTGTTTGCTATAGTCCCTTCCTCAAACCTCTTGCAGTGATGTCATGACTTGACGCAGCTTTTATGCATGCATAAAGATAGCTGGTCTTTGTTCACGATAAACAAGCGTGTAAAAACAACCGTCACTTTAACCAACATATGCAGTTTATTGGTAGCAAGAGCAAATCTCGAGCTAACTAACTGCATGGAGGTAGTGAATGGAGTATACTATTTGGAGTGTATGTTTGCGTCGTGGTTAAATGTATGGGCAGTCAAAGGTTTTATTACAAAAAAAAACTGGGGGGGGGTTTTTTTTGACCCTCTGAGCTGTTTACCTTGAGACCTTAGGGTTGAGGTTTTCAGGAAACATTTAGGGACCAGGGGTTATAATATGTTTACTAAGTTTCGTCCTTGGTGGGGGGGGGACACTATTATGTTCAACAAAGAAATCAAATTTTTAATTGCAACCTGTTCAAGTATCTGACATGGTCTTGTTATTACACTGCGCACCGGAAATCTTTCAAAGGTGGCAAGAAGAAAGCAGCAGACAGCATGACGACTCGAAGCAGACCTATTGCTAATCTAATCGGTAAGTAAACTATTAAAAAGTTTGCCGGTTGATTTCATGTAATCACGTTGTCCTCCATTGATTTATTGTATATTTGAAATACTGCATAATTCGTTTATTATGATTTCAAAATTGTGAAATAGCATGTTGTTTCTGATGGCCATTAACAAAAGGCAGTCACTCTCATATTCCTTAAGTCAGCAAGGCATTAGTCAATAACTTCAAAAATCCGTGCATGATAATAACAAGTGAGAGAAAGTAAATGCTATCATTTAATATTATTTGGTAACTTTGTTTCAACTACTGCGTTCATTAGGATGAGGAGGTAGATGAACGAGCTATGACTTACTACCAGCTAGTGTCCTCACCCTCAGCTTGCGATTATAATTGGAATGACAGGGTAGCAGCAGGAAGAATTTACAACTGTAAGTGAGACCGGTGGGCTTCTAGTTTGAACCATAACAGTGAGGGTATCATTTTGATTTTTGTTTTAATCTGAAAGGTCCAGAAACAATTCTTATTTCAGATTGATGCAGACAGCAGTTTCTCCATGTCTTCTTATTTTCAGCTTCCACATTAGCCTAAAAAGATTTGTGGTGTCGCTGTACTGGAGAAAAATATTAAGGTTAGTCGGTCGATCGGTCGTCAGATTTTTTTTTAAAGAATCTCACATCTTTAATTTTAAAGTGATCCTATAGCCAATACTACATGGTACGAGGAAATGTGGGGCACACTATTTTCCGAGGTACTGGCTATGGGCCTCCACACCCCGAACCGGAAGGGTGAGGGGTGAAAGCTTTTAGCCAGTACCACGGAAATAGTGTGCCCTATTCCCGATATAACCCATTAGGTATTTGTTTTAAAAAACATTAAATTTTACACTCTCACTGTGTGACTTTGGTGACGAGGTTGTAGCGGAAACAGTTCGAACTATTTCCCTATGGGAAATTGCATGCGTAATAGGAATCAGCCAATGAATAGATGATTTTGATCATGATATTCATGAGGTGTAATAAAACCATGGCTACTAAAGCTAACGCTTTTTTCAATGACATGGCAGATCTTCTTTTGTCTTTTTTTGTTTTTTTAGTTTGTATGAATGTTTTTAGAAGTATTAGCCAAAAGCTGTCTCTATCTTTTTTCTCTCTTTCATTCATACTTAAAAAAAAAAAAAAATGGTGCCAATTGCAAGCATTATAGATTTCAAGTAGCTATAGCCTGCAATTTTCAGACAATCTCCTTTTCTCAAAACTGACAATATTTGCAGAAAGGACACAAACAATGGAGAAGAAAGATGTGGACTGTCAGGTGGTTGTGAGAATTCTTGCCAATAAACCAGGTGGAAAAGGCCAACTCACTTTCGGTGGTTTTAAAATGATAATGAATGCTCGAACAGTGTGATTTTCTTGTTTTCCTTCAAGTCTTTAGGTTTTGTGAAAGTATGTAGACTTAAAAGTTGGTGATCTGATCATGGTCCAATTTTTTGTTTTCTTTAAGTTAAGGCAATCACCCAAAGCTTAATGTTGATGACAAATTTAGATTAAATCATCTAGCTGTTTGAATAGTAGAAGGGAGAATCTGGACTAAATTTGCCCAAGAGGTCATGTGGTGTCAATGATGGGGTTTAAACGCACATTTGGAGATTTTTTTTGTTCTTAACAACAAAAGGAAACATTTTCCTTGGCCTTAAAGGCACTAATCGTTGATTTGCTAATCAGAAATTAAAAAAATTGATCAAAAATCAATTTTATGCAAGTTTGTACAAGTACTAACTCTACAAGTACAGTATCCACTACATTGCTGACAAATTCTAAGAGTGAAAGCAACCTAAGGACAAATCGCATATTTAAGTCATTAACTGTCCGTATGGACACTTACTACAAACACGTAATTGAATGGATGATTCATAATTCAAGCCTGTTCGTTTTCCTCTTCTTGTCTCCTTTTCTGGTCAATTTTAACAGTGTGAAAATGAACTTGCGAGAATTCTACCGACTTTCTTCTACACTTAAAGCTTTCCTGCAAGTTCAATCAATTCATTTTGAATGCTTTTGGGTGAAATAGCGGATATGGTCTTTGAATTTCTGGTGTAATGAGACAAATATTAACTGTTTTTCTGATCCCCAGAATCTCATTTTTAATGGAGTAATGTTTGTTACGGGGTTGTTTTCGGTCAATGCACCTTTAAAAGAGAGAGTGCTGTGTACGAGGTCAAGGTTTTCGCCTGCAGTTATGGGGTCCCTGATCCAAATCCTGGGGGAGGGGCTGCTTTATGGGAGTTGCTACCATCATTTGATGTAATGGTAAGAGCTTCAAAAAAACATTACACTGAACTGATTTCCTTTCAAACCAATGTTGACTGAAATAATGCATTTCCTCTGAAAGTGAATTGGGGGTGCCCCCAGACATACCATTTTAGCACCCCTAAAAGAGAAAATGGACTGGACTTTCGTTTTGGCCGCCAATACAAACGGACGCGTGTACATCGCGCTCGTTATTAGCAGCCCAATGATCGGAGATTTTGATACTGACTGTTTTCCGGTCGCCAAACACAATACTCCTACTACTATACCATACGATCAGTATATATTACTGGATTTAACTGATTTAAACCTCTACTTGGACTGAATACACGTCGATTTTTTTACCCCGTCGGAGAGCTTTTAATTGTGTATCCTTTTTTGGCCGCCGATGCGGTCATGTGATCTGTTAGCGGGAAGAAAAAGGTCAACAAAGGCATCCATTGCCGCACGTGTTGCTTCTGTGGATGCCTTACTTCTGTTGAGCCTGTGTTCTTTTTTTGTAGTTGTCATACTGAAAAGTCATAGAACCAGTATCTAGTGGGGTGAGTGGGTGTCTACATAGTTTAATTCATTAAGAGCGGTTGTTTCAAAGATTTTAATAAATTGTGAAAATGACTTTGGCAAATTCTTTACCGTGTGTGTGACTTTGTTACACAAAAAACGCAAGGAAGAAATATCAAGCGAGCCTGTGCGGTAGATCTAAGCTCCGCTTCGGCCGGGCGCTTCACGATCGCTTACGCGTCAGGACTCATCTCCTATTGTATACATTTGCTGTGTGAGTGGGTCGTTTCACAGATGTCATCGCACCCGGCGAAAGCAACACATCGGGCTCGCGTCCCCGCATGCCCGCCCGTGACCAGTCTCTCTTCTCCGGGCATAGTCAGTCGGTCTACGG
>JAMKCH010054061.1:0-24203 GCA_023653785.1 Ophioderma brevispina | reverse complement strand
TGCTGTATGGGAAGCGAGACGTGGTGTCTGGGCATGAGCGCAATGAGAGGGGATTCTGCGGAGAACAGAGAGAGCAATGATAAGAGGAGATAGGAGAAGAGCGACGTGTGGGGTGAAGTTGGATAGGATGAAGATTGATGCAGATGTTGGGTTTGGTAGAGGCGATGGACCGGTTGGCAAAGCGAATAGTGGTAGCGTTTGGTATGGGCATGTGTTGCGGAAGGATAACTAGCATAGCCTAACGAAGGCGTTTTTGAGTTCGAGTATTTGGGAGGTTTGAAGAGGTGGGGACGACCAAAGAAGACATTGAAGAAGCAAGTGGAGGAAGTAGGAGGGTTGGGTTGAGGATGGAGGATCCATTGAATCGGGCGAAGTGTCGAAGGAGTAAGGGCGGTTGCTGCGAGCGTGATGTGAATCCGGCCCCCCCCCCCCTTTCACGGGGACAAAACTGGTATTTAAAACTGCTTACCTACAGTATAGTAGTATACTAGTAGTAGTCTAGCTACTACTACTAGTCTAGGCCTATGTTGTTTTTCACTGAATTGGCGCGTGTTGCGAAATTCACTATTTTTTTCTGGGGGTAAGAGGGAGGGGAAAGAATTCCCTATAAGGAGAAGCTAACCACCCTTTCCCCCTTTTGCAACAAATATCGGAAAATAAAAGGTGTACCGGTCAAAAGTATGTTTTCATAATGTTTTAAGTTTTGCTGAAATGATTCAAACTATAGATTGTCCCACAGTCTCGGCTTCTGTCTTTTCGGATTCAGGGGCACAGTAGATTTAATTGACATAACATCAAACTTATTCAGTATTTATTGGAATTGCACTTTTTACAACCTCGCACTCACCACACGAGAATCCAATTATATAAACACACTTAAAAACTAAAATCCTTTAAAAAATCAGAGATCACTGGCCCCTCCCTGGACCCTTGGACATACATCGGTCCTTTTATTACTGCGCTGATACTTTTTTGACCCTAATGTCCACTCATATACTAGGAGAGTATGAACTCCCAAATGTGGCTTATTTTTAGGAGTAATTAATAGTCCCCACCCGACTACACACCGACATCATACATCACTGGAAAGCTTATTATGTCTACTTTCAGATTAGTTTGATGTGAAACTTGCCAATGTGGGCCGAAGGTTGTTTTGGGGCATCTTATCCAAAAACATTACATTTTTGGGCAAACATGAGTTATTGAGATTTGGTATTTTTGACATCGATATAACATGCCCCATCTATGTAAATAGGTTGTTCCGAACATATATTGCGTCCCAAGAAGCCCACATAAGCCTCCAAAGTTTGTAAAATATACATTAAGTACATATGGGTGAATAGATGTGTTTTTTTCTCAATTCATGTTTTAAAACCATAAAAATAGTACTTTAGCTAAGCATTCAAACATGCATATTTTTATTCTATTCTCCACATGAGCTGAAAATATATTAGAATCATTGGCAATTCAGATTAGGTATTAATGTGTAACTGCCAATGTGGGCCAAGGTGGTTTTGGGTCATTTAGCCAAAGACATAAATTTTTGGGCAAAAACCTATTTTTTGAGATATTGGTACTTTTGACATCTATATTACATGCCCCAATCTCATGTACATATGTTTTTTCAAACATATATTGCATCCCAGAAGTCCACAATAGCTTCTAAAGCTTTGGTAAAATATACAGTAAGTATCGGCATATTGGGTGAAAATATACGTTTTTTCTCTTTTCTCAACTCATGTTGTCCTAAAACCTGAAAAATAGTTGAACTTTAAGTTAGCATTCAAAATGTTTGTGTTTTTTGCTCTGAAATTGAGCTAAACATATCTTAGCTACAATTGGCATAAGATTAGGTATGATGTGAACTGCCAATTGAAGCCAAAGGCAATTTGAGGGTCCTTTTATAGTCCAAAACATACATTTTTTGCTAAAAAAAATGATTTTGAGATATTGAATTTTTGAATCTAATAACATGCCTCCATCTATTTAGTAGTTTCAGAACTATGTTGTGTCCCAGAAGCTCACATAAAAACTTCTAAAGTTTTCAAAATATACAGTAAGTATATGCGGATATTGATGAAATAAACGTTTTTCTCAAATTGAGGTTTCTAAAAGCTAAATAATAGTGGTCAACTTTAGCTACACATTCAAAACATCCATGGTTTATGCTCTAAATTTAGCTGAAAATACTTTTGAAATACCATTGGCATTCAGTTTTTAGGTATTATGTGACATTTCAAATTGGGGGCCATTTAGTCAAAAACAATGTGTTTTCTTTCTGGGCAACACTATGATTTTTGAGATAATGGGTAATGGTGTAAAGAAACTGAGTGTCCCCTATGAGAGAGTGTCCTCAGCTACTATAGCAACATGTACTGAAACCTGACCTGTGTACGAGGCCATTTTGGGTACAGTGGGCTGAAACAACTGATGCATACAGCACTCAGTGGAGAACATAATAGACATTGGGTGCTAGGACACTCATTCACAACACGTCATTTACTGTAGTTCTGACACCGGCACTCTTTGGTAGGCCCTGCTACGTCATCAAATTCAAAATGGATACACGCCATGAACACTAATTAAATACTTTTATTTTTAGAGGGAATAGGTTTGAGAGAGAGACTAAAATTACTTCTATTCGAACCGTCAATATATATTAAACATATGCTGATCGAATATTTAGGGTTTCCCCTTTTACAACAGCAGTTATCTGATAGTAACGCTGACGGTTTGGCGATTAACCTCTGCAGTCCTGATTGATGCTACATGAGCAGAAAAGGCGTTCCCTGAAAGCCTACCGAGTATGGGAGAAATTATCTTCTTTTAGAGGCATTAAGGTCATGAGACATGACTGAGCACCTAAGGCGACGGTCAACTGGAGCAGCTCAGGTAGCAGCTGGCTGAGGCGATCTGGTGCTTGTCCATCAAACTTTGCGATGGAAAAGTGGCAATTCCAACTGCCCTGCGATGACCCCGTGTTTGGATGTGGTAAGGGATACCGATGATTGAAACGGCACGTCTCTGATGCAATCAAGTCTTGGAAGTTAATGTTTTGCTCCACATCATGCTGAGATTGCATATTCCATGTTGTGATCGGTCCATGGATTTATATGTACGCAGATATCAAAGAAGCAACTGCGCAGACGACTCTTGCAAGCAGTGAAGCGTTACATTGTTGAAGGATGGCCAGACAACAGAAGCAAAGCGGACCCACAGACAGGATCATATTTTGAACGTAAGAGCCAAACTTTTCATACAGGACAGAGTGATTTTTCGCGGTACTAGAGTTGTTGTACCCAAAACTAAGCGGACTAATAATAAAGAAACAAAAAAAAAACTGCATAGAGCCCAAAAATTGTGTGTATTGGCCAGGTAATATCCAATGACATCAAGTACTGTGTTAAGCATGCAACCCATATCATCCGGAACAACCCAAAGAGCCCTTAATTAACCACACACTCCAAGAGCGAACCGTGGCAAAAGATAGGGGGGGGTGAGATCTTTTCCACAGTGTGAATAACACAGACTATCTGTGCTGCGTTGACTATACTCGACTATTATCGAGTTCGACCCCCACTTGCCCGTACAGAAAGATGCTAGTGCTTGTCATAAATATCCTACGAAACACTTACTACTCACGCATACCCACTTGATATTCTCATACATGGACCCCCATTTAACTCAAGCTATTTGCAGACTTTGCTCCGGAGATTTGAATTCAAACATAAGCCAGCTCGCCGGAATTTGCCCAGGGCATGGCAGTCGAGTAACCATACAGATAGAAAAAATCTCCATCAAAAAGAACAAAAAAAAGACCATGAAACTTGATTTGGCTCTTTTAGAGAGTTGGAGAAATTATACTCCAACGGAAGGGCTAAACAACTCACCAGCGCAAGGCCTTTCGAAGGAGAACCCGTACGCTTTGCCCATCAAGAACTCGCTATAAAACCCAAGCTGCAGAAACAGATCAGAGAGAACAAACTGCAGAGCAAAGGAAACCACAGAAATACTACAGGCGAGGTGCCAAAGAACTACCACAGTTAAAGAGAGGAGATGTTGTGAGAATCAAACCCAGATCAAACCAGCGAGAGAAAGTGTGGGAAAAAGCACAGAAAAGTGTGAGAGAAAACGTCGAAAACACGCTCATACAGTTAAAGACAGAAGACGGACGCGAATACATCAGAAATAAAGACATCTGAGACAAACAAATGAAACATTCCACGGCAAACCACTGTAACTGAAACAATCTCGCAAGGTATAGCCCACTCAGTACGCTGAAGCGGCCAGTCCCAGGACCAGAAGATAAAACAATTCTGACTCACAAAACAAAAGAACTCACACATTCAGGAGGAGACCGATACAAACAAGCACAGAGACCATGGGAGACAGCAGCAACAGAGACAAAGAAAAGACCAATGTATCTCAAGAATATGTTTAGTGTGTACATGTAGTAATAGATGATTAAAACTAAACAAAATTAAAACCCACACAAACCATAACAAAGTTTGGCAATCAACAAAATACATAATATGGTTTAAATTGGAGTTATGAGTGATCGTGTACATAGAAGAAAAAGGGGCCATTACTTTTGAGTTGAGGATCAAAAGGCAACAAAACATTGCCACATTTTTTGTTTGTTTTAGTTTTAAGCTTTTGTGCAAAGTCAAGCAACACCGATGTGTTATATCTAGACAGGCAACACTACCAATATGGACTCAGCTCATGAGAGATGCTCTGTGTAAACACGCAATGAAACTCTTGAACTCTATACATAACTGTTCTATGATTATTGTTAGCTTAATAGAAAAACATAAACTTTCATCTACAAGACTGATATAGCAAGCCGAGAAACGTTAAATTCTAGTTTGATATTTTACTAATACGATTTCTTTCTGATTATTTCCCTTCTCACATAGGTGCAAAAAGAGGAATTGAGGAATTTTAATGTGAGTTGAACAAAACAAGAGAAAATGAGAATATCTTTGGAAGTTACGGTAGCATACTTTATTTTCTTTTTTGTATTGGTGGACCTGTACGGGGGAGAGATCCTGGGAATGAATCTGTTCTTCCAGAATATGTTCACTATGTCTGGACACAGGCTCAAGGATTCTTAGAATTTGAATTTCATAATTTGCTGAGTGTTCTAAGTGTCCAAAAGTATCTCCATCCAAAGAAGATAATGTTTCACATTCTGGCCGACGAAATGTTTCTTAAAGGTGAATACTGGGATAAAATAGAGCAAATTCCGAATATAAAGGTTGTACTGAGGACATATTCAGGACCCGAAGTAAAAAACAATATTGTGCAAAGGAATGCAACAACCGACAGGGAGATTTTTGATAAAACTGTCACCGATCTATATCACCAAAATATCTTATGTCGCCTGAAAGCCCTGGCTTTATATGGTGGCATATACCTTGACAATGACGTCCTCGTTCAAGACTCCATGAAAATGATAGATTATGACTGTGTAATTGGTAAGGATATGGGTCGCATCAATCCATCGATAATATTGTCCAAGAAGAATTCGTCGTTTGTTAAAAAGTGGCTTGACACATTCCGTGAGTATGATGAACAATTATACAATGTGGATGCAGCATTGACGTCGCTCGTTTCTATGTATCCAGACTTAGTGTTTGTGGAGAAAAAAAGATTTACCAGGAAAGATCTTAGCAGAACCGTTTGCAGAAGCAATATATTCTATGGGCACTGTAGTCATAACGACAACTTTGCGTTGAAACTTTATTACGCCTTTTATGGACAAAGATTGCACCTCCCGGATATTAATATAATGCAAACTACTTTTGGGGAAATGGCGCGACTGTTATTATATAATTCATCGGCTATTAAACCCCGGGATTACGGTGTTAATGTATCTGGCAGTTATATTGTACCAAACATAGTCCATTACGTGTGGTACACGTCCCATGAATTTAAGTTTTCTCACTACCTAAGCACTTTAAGTGCACTTCGAATTCAAAAACCGGACAAGATTATGTTTCATACAGACGCTGAACCTGACGGTGAATGGTGGGAGAGTTTTAAACTAGAAGCTGGTGGTGTACTTCAAATCATTCATCGCGACCCGCCTTGCGATATATTTGGTATTCCTGTTAATGTATTGCAACATAAAGCTGATGTGACGCGTATGGAGGTTCTCCTTGAACACGGAGGGATTTATCTCGATTGTGATGCTATGATCGTTGATAACATGTACCCTCTACGCAAATACAATTTTAGCATAGGAATAGAACACGCGTGGGGCGCAGGTTTGAATAATGGCGTTATGCTGTCAGCGCCACAATCACCTTTTCTGAAGATCTTTTATGATTCGTACAAAAGATTTGACGATCAGAAGTGGGCATGGAATTCAATTAAGGAGCCTTATCGTTTAGCATGTGAACATCCCGATTTAATTCACATTGAACCTACATCACTTCTCCACCCACAGTGGACTGATTGGTATAACATACGCAGAGTATGGAAGGAAGGTTCTCTCGTAGACTGGTCGCAAAGTTACGTTATCCATTGGTTCTATCGTTACTATGGTGTTGAGCACGATCCACAGCAAATCAAAACGATCAACACAACCTTTGGAGAAATAACTAGACATATTTATTACGGGAAACCAGAAATGATAATGGACGACGAACATTAAATTGGTAAGGTTTAAATTTCTGTAGCTCGATAATTTTGAGATGTACACGTTTTCATCGGAGCTTTATACCTGCAAGATTAAATAAACAGAATATTTAAACAAAATAGTTTTAATCCGTCTGGAGGATAAAACTAGTGCTACTGTTCTGGGAATCTGAGAAGCAAACATAGCAAATTCTGCCAACTTATACTGTGTACTTTTGGTGTAACGTCTTAGCGTTACATGCCTAATGCTACTGTCACACCTAACTGGAACAGTACTGTTATGATGTCTCGTGGCCATCAAGGTCAAAATACTACAACACAACTAAATGAGCCTTGTTCACAAATGAGCTTAAATTTTTAGTATAATCAACAATTTACTTATTTTTAATCGGTTTGGTTCAAGAATTTGGTATGTCCCCAAAACACTAGTACATATCTTAAAATACACCCACTTAGTTAAGATATGATACTTCGAGTTCACTAGTTTCAATTGTGTTGAAAGCGTTGCACTTCAACGATAATATGTCCTCAACAGCGAAGACTCCAAAATGAGAGCGTCATAAGTTCACATCAATATCGATGGTATATTCCATGCAATCTTCTTATCTAAGGTATTTTGTCCAGCCCAGTTCAAGACGACGGGGTTACCCCTCGACGACACCAATATTCCGCAATACAATCCAGTATTCTATTCTACCACCATCATCTGTAGCTAATTCCTCATATAGGACCACACATTGGAATCCAGTGTTGGTTCCAAACTGAAGCTCTTCTGGCTTAAAACGACAACAGACAGTAATTAGCTCCGCGCGGTCTCCAAGTATTTAACCTGCCACTATGCAAAACAATCACCATTATTGTAGATTAAAACTAGCTATAGCTATACTGCATAGCTTCCTGATTACTACTTCCTACTCTGACCGAGAGTCCTCCCGTGACACTAGTGTTACTTCTCAATGCTAGATTCCCCGTTCTAACATAATCATTACATCATCATCATGCCTACATAACTAGCACTGTCAAATCAGATTTCCACAAAACAAATTCATCATCTGAAATTGCATCATTTCACATTTATAACATCATGGGGAATCCCCCGATTTTGCAATCTGTTATTCTTAAAGCATAACAAGGACTCAGTTGTAAGTTTTTACATCTTGGGGAATTCCCCTTTCCCCTATTGTGGCATCTATCTAGTTGTAAATAACAGGTGTAGAGCTCAATATAGCACTTTGGAATCCCCTGCTCTCTTTTCTATCATAAACAAAGTACTTTTCCCCGTGAAAATCTTTTCTCAATAAAATTGAAATCAAATCAAAAATATTTTGAATCACAAAATGAGGCTAGCATAACCTCCTCCCCCTTAAAAAGAAAATTGAATGAAATGAAATTTCCAAATCTGGCTTTATTACTTTAAACCATTTTGTGGGTGAACTTAACATTTACACACAGTGTAAATTTTACACCTTTATAATGTTCTTGCATTGCAACCTCAGTCTATATTATAAGTGTAAATTTTGTAATTACTTAAATTTCCCCGGTCAAAATTTAGGGCAGCTTCTGGACCAGGCATCTTCCAAGACATTTTCTTTTTTCCTTTGGTAGTCTTATGTCCAGATTGTAATTTTGTAGAGTTTAAACTACTCCACTTGACAGTGCTCCGATTTCCTATTTTTTCATTTTGTGGATTAAAGCAACGATTGTGATCCTTGTAAGTCACTAGAACTGGGTGCACTGTTGTAAACCCAAGTACACTTAAAATTTGCAATGACACTAGTCATGCAATACATTCTTTCTAATGTTGGTAATTTTTTTTCTGATGTTTGTCAAACTTCTTGGTATACATACAGGAGAATGATCTACTTCATTTCCACCTGCTTGCATAGAACTCCCCACAGCTACATCACTGGCTCACTGCCCAACTTGAATTGTTTTTCGAAAGTCGGCGCAATAAAACCTGGGCGCATTCAATCAAAAATAGACTTGAGTTTCTCAAACGCTTTTGGCATTGCGCTGACACACAAATTTTGGCATTTTTCTTCAGAGTTGGTCAGCGGACACGCCATTTCGCGAGATTTGGACAGTTTTTCTGTAATACCCGACCATACCTAGGACTCCCCCTGAGATTCTTTCTGCTCTGTGGTGTGTTTTGATATTTCTCATTTGCTTCAACGTTTGCAGTGATTGGCCTAATTTGAATTGCCCTTGGTCCTACAACAGCCCTAATATGTGACATTTGCATGGCAAACTTCACATTGAACCGACCTCACTTCTCCACCCACAGTGGACTGATTGGTATAACATACGCACGAGTAGCGACTGAGTGTCTCTCGTTAGACTGTCGCCAAATTGTTGATCCATTGGTTTCTATCGTTTACTAATCGTTGACACGATCCACAGGCAAAATCCAACGATCAACTCAACCTTGGTGATAATACTAACATATTTTATTACGGAAACCCAGAATGATACTGGACGCTACATTAAATGGGTAAGGTTTAAATTTCTGTGCTCGATAATTTTTGAGATGTACACTTTTCCATCGGAGCTTTATACCTGCAAGATTAATACACAAATATTGGAAACAAAATATTTTGAAAACAAATTCTTCACCCACGAACCATGTCTGGAAATCTTGCAATGGAAATTCTGCCAAATTATACTGTGTACTTTGGTGTAACGTCGTAGCGTTACATGGCCTCATGCTACTGCACACCTAACTGGCCAGTAACTGTTATGATATCTCGGTGGACGTGGCCATCAAAGCAAAAATACCTTACAACACATAAGGATCCTTGTTCACAATGACCTTATTTTATTAATAAACAGATTAATTATTTTTACTCGCGGTTTTGGTTCAGAATTTGTTATTTCGCAAACAATATTAACATATATTAACATTACACACCATTCGTTAGATGTATACTAAGTTCACTAGATTCTTTTTTAAGCGTTGCAACTTCAACGAGATATTTCCTCACAGCGAAGACTCCAAAATGAGATCGCATAAGTTCCAATAAACGAAAAAAAACAAACCAACGGAAAAAAACCAAAAAAGCAATAAACAGAACAAAGCAAAAAATAAGAAACCCACAAAAAAAACAGAGCAAGAAAAAACTTCAGCATCAACAAAAGACGATAAGGCGTTGAGCCATGAAAGAGGAAACGTGAGAGTAAGAGAGGGGACGTCACAGTCCGATGAACTAAACGCAGTAATAGGGGCAGACGAAGCGTTAAAAGGAAGGCACGTGTGAGTGAAACAGGAACGGAGAGAAGGCTAAAGGCGTCATAAAATAAATCCGATGGTTATATTTCCATGCGCATCTTCTATTCTAAGGTAATTTGTCCGCCTTCAAGACGACCGGGGTTATCCCTCTCCTACACCAATATTCTGCATACAATCCAGGTAGTCTACCACACCATCAGTCTGTCGCTAATGTCCTCAATAGGACCACAACCTGAATCCAATTTTTGTTTTCCAAAACTGAAGCTCCTTCGGCTTAAAAGACGACAAGCAGACTTTTAATTAGTCCGCGGTCTCCAAATATTATAAATCGTGGCACTATGTTAGAACAAATCTACCATTATTGTAGATTAAACTACTATAGCTATACTGCATAGCTTTCCTGATTACTACTACTACTGCGACGAGAGCTCTTCCGTGACAAGTCTTTAACTTCTCACAGCAAAAATTCCCCTTCCTAACAATAATAATCAGTACTCATCATCATTCATAAACATAAACCTAGGCCCTGTCAAGCAGATTTCACAAAATCATCATCTGAATTGCATCATTTCACATTTATAACATCATGGGGGAATCCCCAGATTTATTGCAATATGTTAATTCCTTAAAGCATAAACCATTTGACCTCAGTTTGAATTTTACATCTTGGGGAATTCCATTTCCCTATTGTGCACTATCTATTGTACATAACAAGGTTTGAGCTCAATATATCACTTGGGAATCCCATGCTTCTTTTCTATCAATAACCAAAGTACTTTTTCCCCGTAAATCTTTTCTCATAATTGAAAATCAAATCAATCTTTTTGAATCACAAAAATGGAGGCTATAACATCCTCCCCCTTAAAAGACAATTTGAATGAAATAAATTTCCCAAATCGCTTATAACATTTAACCATTTTTGTGTTAACTATATACCTTTTACACGTGTAAATTTACACCTTTATAATGTTCTTGCATTGCAACCTTCAGTCTAATTATAAGTTTGTAAATTTGTAAAATTACTAAAAAGTTCGATCAAATTAGGCAGCTCGGGACATGCATCTCCAGACATTTTCCTTCCTTGATATCGTCCTTTATGTCCATATTGTATTCTTGTAAGTTAAACTCCACTTGAACCGATCCTCTGATTTTCTATTTTTCATTTTGTAGGATGAAGTCAACGGATTGTGATCCTTGTACACTAGAACTGGGTGCACTGGTGTACTCAAGTTACATCAAATTTTTTGCAATGACAATAGCAATGCAAGACAGACATTCTTTCTCAATTGTTAGGTAATGTTTTTTCTGATGTTTTCAAACTTCTTGGATATAACATCCAGGATGATCTACTTCATTCACCTGCTTGCTGAGACTCAGCCACCACAGTCCTACATCCACTGCATCAACTCCACCTTGGAATTGTGGTGGGTGTGGTTTTTCTGAAAGATCTGCGCAACTAAAAACTAGCTGGCCATTCATCGAAAATAGACTTGGTGGTTCGTCAGTACGGCTTTTGGGCATTGTCGCTGACCACACAATTTTGGCATTTTTCTTTCAGAGGTTGGGTCAGCGACCCGCCTTTCCTAGAAATTTGGACAGTATTTCTGTACTACCCGACATACCTAGGAATCTCATGAGATCTTTCTCTTGCTCTGTTCTGTGGTGTGTTGAATTTCTCAATTGCTTCAACGTTTGCGTGATTGGCCTAATTTGCCCTTGTCTACAACTGCCCTAAATATGTGACCTTTGCATGGCAAAATTCACTTTCATCATCCCCAATTCCAGGTCAAAACCTGTCTGAGATAGTTTCTAAACAATTGAATGGAGGCTGTCTCCATGTGTTCTTTGCATTTCTCGCTTAAACAAGGAGATCCGTCCACATATGCTTCGCATTTTTCTATATCTGCGACACTCTGTTCACTATCTCTAGAAATGTTGCTTCAGAATTTTTTTGATACCAAATGCATTCTTTTGTTTGGTATAGGCCATCGGGCGTAAAAAGGCTGAAAATTTCTTTGGCGAACGGTCATGATGGGAATTGCCAATACCCCTTCAACAAATCAAATTTGCTAACAAATTTGGCATTTTCAACTCTATCTATGCAATCTCAATTCCCGTGGGATCATGATATGATTCCGGTTTTTGGAACAGAAGTTGACTTTTCGAAATTCTGTGACAAAACGAAAGAACCATCAGAGTTTGGGAACCAGATACATGTGGGAAGCTCCATTCCATAATCGCTGTTCTACTATTCCATTGTCTAACATGTATTTCACCTCATTTTCTGATCTTTTGCAAACTTTATTGGATTCACCCTATATGGCTGCTGTTTGATTAGGCGTCTGAGTTGTACCTACATCAATGTCATGATGTTTATGACATTTCTCAACTGGGTAGCCATCAAGGAAATTTATCTTCCACTTTTGTGAATTAATGCTTTTAATTCACCTTGTTGACTTTTCTGGGAGATGACCTCTTTTCTTGTCTAAATGCAAAGTATGTCAGAATTTTGCAATTTGACCACAGAATCATTTTTCTGTGTTTACAGTGCTTGTCTTGTTCAGGTACTGACTCTGTGATGCATCATGCACACTTCATACTGAACCGGTGACACCACACACGCGGCTTTACGTAATCCTCTTTCATTATACTCTTTGAGCATATTTATGAGACATAACGTGGTCGACTTTTCCGGGTCTACCTGGGTTTTGATCACATATTCAAGGTCTCCCTCTTTGTTCTCAATCTCATAGGCCGGAATACGTGGCTTGCAAGGATGCTCTTGTTTTGGAAAAGTAGACAAACTTTTGTCACCTGGTTGCATACTCTGTTTCTGCATCTTTGTCATACCATGTTTTTCATTTTTTCCTGGCTCTGTTGAGATTTTGTTTGGGAATTTCTGTGGCTCTTTGGAGCCGTGCCTGAATTGAGACACTAGTCTAACAAATTCACATCAGGATCTTCCCACAACCACTTTCTCTTCCGTAGTTTAAATGGTCCCCTTACTTTGTTACCAACACCAACTCAAATGGACTGAATCTATAATGACTCTTGTACAGCCTCCCTGGTAGCAAATCACAGGAGATGAACTCCCTCATCCCAATCCATCTGAAATTCAAACACTCAACTTTGATCATTTGTTTTCAATGTTGGGTGGTACCGTCTCTAGGCCCCCTTGGAATTCTGGGTGGTATGCGGAGCACTGTTTCTTCTGGAAATTCCCAACTGGTCCACAACTTTGTTGTAACAAACCTGACAAATGAAATTTGATCTGATCTACTAGGGTGAAAAACTTGTTAGAGTTTTTCACATAGTTTTGTGCGCTAATATCTCTCAAGGATATAGCCTCGTGGGGAATCTTGTGTAAGCAAAACATGCATGGTCAGTAAATACTGATTTCCCTGACTTGGTCTTTGGAAGTGGTCCTACGTAATCTATTAAGACCCTAATGGCTCATCAAATGCTTGTATTGGTGCAAGGGAGCCAGGAGGAATTTTTCTGATGGGCCTTGCCCACCATTTGACATGTGTGACAGTCTTACAATACTCCGACACATCTTTTCTGAGTGTATAGGCCACCAAAATGACTCCTAATTCTGCAATGTTTTTCTCACAACCTAAGTGTCCTGCCATGGGACTTCATGGCTAATGCGTATCATCCCTATGGGTATACCTTTGGCACTACAATTGATGCACAACCTTTCTTCCATCTTCATCTACAAGTGCATCATGTTCCCGCATTTCCCCTCGTGTAGGACAACCATTTTTGTTTTATAAACATCATGAATTGTGCTCGGCTTCTGTTTGCGTCAATGTCTTCTCACCTAATTTCCTAACGTGGGTCATTGGTATTTGCTCACTTACCAGCTTGTCATGGCTTAAAGGGTCTCCTTTAAGTCCCTACCTCTATCAATCATGCTCAGCGCTGGATTTCCATTGTTTACCAAGCTTGTCACTCTTTGTTTGTGCTCAGGGGCTGGATTTTTTCACTACTGGGGAATTTAGTCTCCCTGAAGATGGGAAGGACCTCCAAATTCCCTAAGTTTGAGAAAAAGTATCCTCTAAATTTGTGACCAAGTCATCCTCGACTCTCTTCCTATGTATATGAGTATTTTGACTCATCACCTTCTCACTGGTTTCCTTGAGGCTTTTCTGGTCATGAACCTAGTTTACTGCACATGCTGGGAAATGTCTTATTCCTTCCTCATCACATTTTATCTACTGTACATGGCACTGGAAAATCTATGGGATCTGGGAGTACTTTCCCCTTACCAAATCATTCCCTAACAACATGGAAACCCCTTTCACTGGGAGTTCTTGTCTAAACACCCATTGTGACGTTCCAGAAACCAAGTCTGGATTTCAAATTTCATTTTGTGAATAGGGAAACAAACTAATACAATCATACTATCCCCTGATTCAATGCACGAGTTCCCCTGTGGAACCTCAATAGTGTATCTTCCAATCGCATAGACGGTGCACAGCACTTAACCGCATGATTCTAATGGGTTTTGGATCACCTGAAAGTGACACAAATCCAAATGACACAAAACAAAAGGCTTAAGTCAATCCCTTACTTTTCTGTGTCAATTCCATTCCTGTTTGGTGGATTTCTTGTTTTTGAACATGAAGAATGCATGTTTGAATTCAAAGAACCTGCAAACAAACCTACCTGCTAACCTGTCATAACACTAAATCGGTTTACTAACAGGGCCTATATATTTCTCGTCTTCCAGAACCTGATGTGCACAAGATCCCAGACTCCTTGGCCATTTCACGCTATTGGCAATTTATTCCTCAAAGGTTAAGAAGTATTTGTCTACTTCTTGTTCCTGAAATTTTTGGAATCCAGGCGAATGGTTTTTCGCCGCATCAAACCAGAGGGCTTAAAAGAGTCTTATGAGCTAGCCTGTGTTTCAATTTTTCTAACTCTAATTGGAGCTACAAGCTCATTTTGGGTCATTTCATTTTGGGCAATTTCTCCTTTTCCAATTTCCTTTGTATTTCAATTGCCTCTCTTTTTGCTTCATTTCATTTTTCACTTAATCCATTTCTTTCTTTTGTTCATTGCCTTTTGCATCTTCATTTGCAACTTTTCTTTTTCTAATTCAATTTCCTTTTCTTTCTGCTACATTTGCAGTTTTTCTCCTTTTCCATTTGTAATTCAAGCTCTTTTAATTGACGGCATCACTGTGTCCCTGTTCCAGAACCCTCTTCTATCTACCTATCCAAATATGAACTATCCCCAAACATCTTCCTGGACAAATTTTTCAAATCAATTCTTTTTGATGACTTGCTTAAAAGTCAAGTCCACGCCTTGGCTATTTTTCATTAACTCAAGCTTTCCTCACTCAGCAAACTTCTCCCAGTTATTTTGCCCAATGAACTCCATTAAACTCATATCACTCCATTGTGATTGTACTCTACACACATAGTGACATTGAACCAAACTACAAGTAGTATATTGTAAACACCAATTTGTATGCCAAATGTGCACAATGTTTTTCAATATATCACACTTTTATGTGTATTCTGACAATAAGGCTCAAATTTATCTCACTTCAATCCCGAAGACGGACCCCAATTCTGTTTATGATATCTCGTGGACAACAAAGTCAAAAACCTTACAACACAATAAATGAGCCTTGTGCAAAATGATTGAATTTTTTATAATAAAACATATTTAATGATTTTTATCGGTTTGGGTTCCTGATTTGGTATGTCCAAAAACCATATTACATCCATTAACCACATTAGTTAAAGAATAGGATACTTAGGTTTCACTAGTGGTCCTGTTTGCAAGCGTTGCAGTTCAACGAGATATGTCCTCACACTCCAAGCGAGACTCCAAAATGAGCGCAAAGTTCACATAAATATCCTTGGTATATATTCCATGCGACTTCTGAGTCTTGAATGTCATTTTGACCACAGTTCAAGACGACGGGTTTTCCCTCGACGACATAAGATTCTGCATACAACCAGGGATTTCTACACCAATCATTCTGGTCTTCTAATGTCCTCATATAGGACCGACCACATTGAATCCAAGTTTTGTTCCAAAACTGAAGCTCTCCTCTGGCTTAAAAGACGACCACAGACATTTTAAAAATTAGCTTTCAAATTCCGGCGGTCTCCAAAGTATTATAACTCCTGGCATTTCTATGCAAGAACAAATCGAACATTATTGTAAATTACAACTAGCTATACTATACTGTATAGCTTTGCCTGGTTACTACTACTGCTGACCACGAGTCTTTCCAGTGACAAGTCTTAACTTCTCACACAGCTAGATTCCACTTCACTTTCTAACATCTCATTACATGATCAATCCCGCATAAACATAAACTAGCACTGTCAAATCAGATTTTCACAAAAATTCATCATCTGAATGCATCAATGTCACATTTATACCATCAGTGGGGCATTGGCGTAACCAGAGGGGCCGGTGGTGGGGGGCCGCGCCCCCTGTGGGGAATCTGCCCCCCTGACGAAATTCAGTCCCATTTACATAGCCATATACTATACTTAATAAATTTTAATATATGCTTGCCCCTGAAAATATATGTGACCCCCCCTCTTGCCCCCCTGAAAAAAAAGCTGGTTACTCCCCTGACATGGGGAATCCCCGACATTTTGCAATATGTTTTTTTCTTCAAGCATAGCAAGTTGACTCAGTTTTTTAAATTTACATCTTGGGAATTCCCATTTCCCCTATTGTGCAAGCTATCTTTGTAAATAACAGGTGGGTAGCTCAATATAGGATTTGGGAATCCCATGCTCTTTTTTTATCATAAACAAGTAACTTTTCCATTCTCTGTTTCCCACTTTCCTCCCGTGAGAAATCTTTCTCAAATAAATTGAAAATCAAATACTATTTTTATCACAAAAATGGAGGCTATATAACAGTACCCATAACAATATAAGGCAGGTTTCGGGATAGTATCCGATATGCGACCGGAATAATAATCGGGATGTTTTTCAATGGCAATTTTTTTGTCATATTGGTCATGGTTTCTGGGTATCGAACAGTATCTGCTATTCTACAGGTAGCTAGTATCGGATCCCGCTACTAGTATCGGATACTATCCCGCTACTAGATCTTACTAATATCGGATACTATCCCGATACTAGTATCGGATACTATCCAGATACTAGTATCGGATACTATCCCGATACTAGTATCGGATACTATCCCGATAGCACATTGCTCCAGTGGTCTTTGTCTCTCAATGACCACGGAATGGCGGTCATTGCATTGCTGTTGTTGTAGTTGAAATTTCCTTCTGTTGTGTAGGAGTACCTCTAAAGAGTATATAGTTGTAGTTGAATACATTTAAGTTCACTTTAATCACTTCACAATGGAACTATACCAATGGAAATACATGAAGTAGTAGTACATCGCTTAAAAACAAGTTAATTCAACCACGTACATGTAATAAGGTACATGCCTTGCTTCAACAATTACAGACACTAGCTATAATACACATGTAGCCAACTGCAAAGAGTTATCATAAACATGCATGCATCAAATTTGCTCAATCATCTAAAAATTATAAAAAATATAAACTGTGCATTTTTGCCAGATATTTTGAATTTATTTGTTAGACAAGATCCTAAGCTAAATCCTCGCTTTTATTCCATCCAATTTGATGAACCCGAACTGGAGATATTCTCAGTTGAACACAGAGGATAAAAAACCACTTGGGCCAGTTTCACCTGAAGGGTCAAGAAACTAAAGGTATAAGGCATGTAACATCATTGTGGGATTAAACCCTTTTCAAACAAAGGCATATTGTAAAGATCAGAGTGAATGTATTATCATGCATAAACTAATCAATATATTATTTTTCAGTGAAAGCACCAGAAATTATTATGTTGTGGGTGAAATGAGGGACTCACTCACAGGGGGACAATAATCATGAATTCATGGAAATTTGGGGAATTGCTGAAACTAATGTAACAAGTCTACAGCAAGTTGTGTGGACAATGCTTGTCTACAGCTTGTTGTGTGGACAACGCTCTAATATGGAGGGATAACTTACCCTTTCCCTATTCCCCACTGCCTCCAAGATGCCAGGGAGGAATATGATGAAGTAAGCAGTGTTAAAAAAAAGCCAATAAAGGAAAGGACGGTTTTGTTCAAAGGTCTCAGTTTACTTTCAACAAGGGTGTTTTTATGGTTCTACCTTCTGCTGAAACCTGGAGTAAGGCTGAGACAACAAGACTGTTTGGAATTGAATTTCTCAATGCTACGTGTATTCATTAGCAATTGCGACATTATAAAGTTATAAATTACGTTAAAGGGATTAGCAGCGATTTGCTAATCCGAAACATCGAAAAAATCATCAAAATTCATATTTTTATATTTTTGTTACTGGCATGGATATGCGAACATAACCTGAAAGTGGTTCGCTTGAAATCCGTGGATTAAAGACAAGGCAGTACTTTTTATCTGATTCTGTAATTTCTATACGTGCGTATCAAAATTCCAACTTGAGATCAAAAAAGCCTTTCCCAATGAATATCACAGATTTTCAGCGTGATATTGTGCACCATGATCAATACAGTTTGACCTTTAAACACAAACATTATTGATCTTTGTTTATTTTGTACTGGTGTAAACTACAATCATCTGTTTAATGCAGATTTTGTGATGCCGTCGCTGTATGTCTATTTGCGGTAGACGGTATGACAAATTTGCTCAAATACTTCATTTTGTTCACTATTTGGTGGTTTGTTTCAACATTAAAGCAGTTACATGAAATTGTACACACTTATCCATGATTTATAAGTTTAAAAATGCATTTCCACATCTTTTCGATTCTCTCGCATTATCGCTGCTAATCCCTTTAAATCACAAGAAGCAGCACTTTATACGTACTTTTTATTTTAATTTTCAATAAAGAATGTCTTGAAGGTGTTTTTCAATGGCAACTTTGTTGATATCAGAATAGCCGAAACTGGCCCAACAGGTTTTTCAACTGTCTCAGATAATTAGCCATAACTCCTGAACTGGACCCCCAAATTACACCAACTAAAAATCTCGTGAAAGCTGGAACGCTCCTAAAAAAGAATCAGTAAAACTCCACTTGAGATGAACTTAAATATTTGGCCAAAAATAATCTTTGATTGTATAGTTTTTTTGTTACAGTCTGTACATGGCAGTGCCTAAACAGTTGCAGTTTAAAAACAGCTCCTACTTTGCACCACCCAAACCAATATCTTAATGAACTTTATGATTGTCAGGAACAAGCGGGTTGGATACCATTAAGGTTCCATAAAGATGATGAGAACGTTTTCCTTACAGCAACAAACTATTACACAGGTTATATGGTGCAAGTTTCTGAAAAAGCATTGAATAACCTTCTTTTCGTTCGTTCGTTTGTTTGTTTCATTTGTTTATGCCAAGAAGCATGGCTACCTCGAAGTAGTCCCCCCCCCCTGGTTAAATGCGTCATGAAGACGCTGATTGTCAACATCTGATATTCTGTGTTAAGGGATGTTTAGGGTGTTTTAGTGCAATAAAGTTGTTTTTGACCTAAAACAATTGCAACAGAAACAAGTTTGTGTTGTCATACTTCTAAATTGTCACAGAATAATGTGTCAAAAGTCTAGGAACATCAACAATGGGGATCATAAAAAAATGGAGAGGGGGGGTTTTGGGGGCTGGGTTGTTGCAGAGGGCAAAATTAAAACAAGTCTAATTGTTTTGAAACCTACACCAACTTATTCATCTGGTCATGAGGATTAAAAAGTGGTATAGTTTGCCATATCTACGGTCATTAGTTTCAGGGATCTTAGCTTATAACGGTTCAAGGGTCATCCTGGAGTAATTCTTTCAGAGTGATCCGATTTTGACGAAACTAGTCTCAAATTGTTTGTCTGATATTCACAGAAAAGGCATATTACCTCTGCATTTGACATTTAAGAATGTGAATGAGATGGTAAGTATTAATGACCCCATAGGATATGTTGACCATTGTTACATTTGGACCTCTAATTACGTGACCAAATGATGAAACGAGTGCAAGTATTATATTTTCTGGTCCTTTGGGACTATATGAAGAATTTGGGACCATTGTGACAAGAATTGGAGCAGTCTAAAAATGTTACACCAGGATGACCTTGAAACTTTATTGTCCTGTGACTATTAAACTATAACCCACCGATAGGGCAAACTATGCCTTTTTAATCCTTAGGATATGGCCAAAATGTTGGTATAGATTTCAGTACAATTATACGTACTTTACATTTCCCCTGTACAAACCTTGCCTCCCTGTAAATGCATGTTCCCCGCTACTTATACTTCTCGACTTTGGATATATTATTCTCTCATCATTTCTATAGCAACGACAAAAAAAAAAAAATTGTTGCATTTTTTTAGGTCAAAACCATTGCTTTATTTAAATTTCTTGCACTAATTCACTGCCAAATGACATATGAGTTACCTATGTAATATTTGAATTACCGGGGCGGGTGAAAGGACATTTGACTTCACTATTGTCATTTGTTATACCTGTTGTGATATTGATTTTTTCAAGTGGACGTTTGTTTTGTCCTTTTCTATTGTTTGACATTTGAATTCCCTATTGTCATTTGAATTACCAAAAATTACAATTGCTCTGATACCATGGACATTTGACCTGAAAAAGCCTATATATCAACGATGGAGAAAGTCGATTGACAAATTGAACATTTATAAACAAAATATAAATATTTAAGACTTATTCTGCAGTCTATGGGATTAGTTGATCCTCTCCTGTGTTAATAATTAATTAATCAAAATTACTATGAAAACCGCGCGAAAAAATATCATTCCTCGTACACACGAGTGCTCATGCCGCTCACCAAAGTTGGTATTCCAACTGTTTTGGGTAGTGCCAGTGTGGGTTGTTGCTTGCCCATTATTATTCAAATTAATTTGTTTGCGCCGACGTTGGGCGAAATTTGTCAAACAGTTTGACGTGTGTGTTTAGTATCCTAACAAAACATCACTAGTTTAGATTTAAACGCGCATGCTCATCGGGTTTGAACATTGTTTTCCCCATGTTGTAATCACAAAAATGGTTAAATAATATTACATCCTTGTAAATGGATTATAAAAATGCATGGCGTTCAACGAAGCAATCAATGGCAATAATGATGGGGATATGTCCGTATTTTGTTAATCTTATGTTGTAAAAGCAATGATTAAGATTGGTTTGAAACACTTCAGAAAAGATGTGGCCAAAAATTTTCTCGTGTACACATTAAGACAACATCAATTGCATTTCTCTTTTAGTCAAAAGATTGCAATTTCAATCTTATTGAGTGCGCACTCACTACAGACGAAGAAAGATGAAAAGTAAATCTTTTAGAAATTATTGTAATGTAATTTTATCTTAACTGCAAAGATTGAAATATCATTCTTAAGATTGACTTTTCAATCTTTCGTGGTCTTGTGGCGAGTGCACATTCAATAAGATGAAAATTTCAATCCTTGGAATTAAGCGGTATTTCAAAATGTTAACCACGATGTTATTTTTTTTTTTTTTTTTTTTTTTCCCCGTATGCTATGTTTCATTCAAGACTTCCATAACTGATACATGTATCAGTTTTTATGGAAGTAACTTTACGATTTCAATAATTTTGTATGAGTGAGGAAGGTGTTGTAGAAAGGTTATAAAGACATTTTACCGTAAATTGTGATTGCTTTTGTGGAGGTTTGTTAAGTAAAATATCGTCCCATTACTTCCGCACTTTTTTTAATAGCCCGTCTTTCTCTTCTCGTACATTGATGTGCTTTCAAGAACGCATTTTTAAATGTGAATCAGGGAGAGAGCGCTAAACCAACTACTACAAAACAGTAGCGCAGTCAGTCCCTTAGCTAAGCAGAAATCGGTTCTCTGTGTTTGCAATATGCATGGACAACTGGTTTACTGGCGGCGCTTCCAAGCATCGCAGGATTTGAAGATTCATACCATTTTGAACCAACATTTTAAAAATCAAAAAATTTTACGAACAACTAGTTTCGTCTAAAACCCACCAAATTCATCTTCGGTTATTTGTTTGACTTGTTTATTAGCTATTTGTTGTTAACTTTAACAGCTACCCGACCCATTTCAGAAGTTTTTAATAACACGTTTAACAACACCCCGTGTGTAAAATATATCTTTAATGTTAATAATATTAACTGTGCAAATCTTGTTACCACACATTATGTATTACTAGGACCGGTACATAAATAAGCCCATCCTTCATCTTCAAAACAATTAATTTTGCTGATATGTTTATTAAAACAAGGCTGGGAAGCACACCAGTCTCGTGGAAAATTATAAATCGCAGTAAATTAACAAGGCTGTGCTTGGTTACTGCTTTTCTATAGACCGTATTCAATATGACTTCAGCCACCAAACCTGTTGGTGGAAAAGAGCATGTCATTACAATACATTCCAAGCGGCAATTCGATCATGTTAGCGATTGGCACAGGGATCATTGACAGGGTGAAGAAATGCTAGACCACTGGTGAGTGCCAATTGTGTAAAACATTTTTCTATGGAGTGTGAACGCACAGCACTATGCTGAGATCGCGATTTATTCCGTATTGAATACGATGCGTACAAATTTGGCACTCGACGACCTCATAGTACTGGAATACGTCTATCTTTCCATCAACATGGATGGCTATTGAATACGGGTATATTGACTTACACATAAAGCAGGCCAGGTGAACAAAGTCTAATCAAGCACGGAGTCTGTTAAACGATCGTACGGGCGTACGGAGCGTACGTACGGTACGTACAGTCGCGTACACTCATGTGCATGTACTCCAAAGTGACGAGATACTGCACCCACTACATAATTGCTTATTCAAATAGATGTCATGCGCATTTCGTTTCTTTATGAAACTTGATTGATATTTGCAATTCCCCTTACAGTGTAAAGGTCATGATCTGATTACTACATTTTACTACCAGTCGCAGCGAGCGATTGGCGTGCGCAATACGGATTGAGGATTCAAGATCAAGTGTTACGCAGCTCACACGCATAATCGCTCCTGCGACTGGTATGTCGATCGCGTTATCCGTTCGTTCGTCCCCCTGGAGTTTTGGACCTATTCAATTAAGCGGAGAGGGAAATGAAAGAATGCAAATGCACGTGCCACACCGATTATCTTGGAGGACACCCGGCCATATAACTCACTCACCTGCCATAAATACAATTTCATTCATGTATATGGAAACGCAACAATATTGTATTTCGGGCCGTTAACTTCCTCACAATAACATGATTACAGAATTCCCTGCCTGCGCTCTTGCAGTTTTCACCTCGTCAAGATGGTACGACGGGGGGGGTCACATGCTCGATTAATCGAATCTAGTATTCCCCAAAAAATGGAATCAACTTAATAGCTCTGATTGGTTTCACGTAAGGACGAATTTTTCCAGTTGAGCGAGGGCTACGGCGGTGCGGAAAGTGTGTAGTCTGTGCACAGACTCCGAAAAATATTAATCTAAATTAGTACTGCCGAGAGATCAACGTTATCAGTCCGTCAATAGCGAATGCATGCAATGAACTAATTCTCAAATATCGCCGGAAAACGAAAGGGGTTCTATGGAGATTTTTTTTGCATAGAGGGTCCGTTACTATGTTTTGTTAAAATATGTACCGTAATTGGGTCTGAACCTATAGAACCTAGCGAGAAAATTGAACGTTTTTTGTCGGGTACGTCGGTACTCGCAAACAACGAAAAGAGAACACGCAATCGCTACGGGCCCATCCCCTTTCCCACAATGCATTCGGTATTATTCCAATCTTGAAATTTTTTCAAACGCTGTTTCAATTTACCGTTTTCACTTTTAGGAACAGGCTATACGTACTTACCGTACGGCCGTAAGCGCGGGCGAAACCAGGCCCATTCAACTCCACACAAATGCCCACAGATACGTGATAGCGCCCCTCACATCGGAGATCACTATTTGTATTTATGATACCTGTCACTCATTCCGTTACCAACCTTGTCGCACGAGCGATCGTACTGAAATTATTAATGAAAACAAATAAAAAACACGAATCCCGTCAGTCCCCTGCTATTCATAAATCGGTTCTCTGTATTTGCACTATTCTGACTGTCACTGGTGCTTCAAAGCATAGCAGTATTTTGATATTCAATATTTTTGAACAACCTTTTCAAAATCAAAACTACGGACAACTACTTTCGTATAATACCCACAAATTCATCTTCCGGTTATTTGAACTTTAATTATACCCGAGATTATTTTGTTTGTTACTACATTCCACGGCCTATAGAACATATTTCAGACGTTTTAATAACTCGTATGACAACACGTGTA